>JBAMHV010000022.1:2857756-2868729 GCA_037177535.1 Pseudomugil gertrudae
AGGAGAAGCCTGGAATTGAACTCCCAACCTTCCAGTTGAAAGACAACTGCTCTTCCACCTGAGCTACAGCTGCCCATGCTACAAATACAGCTACATTTATTCTGCAGGAGTAATTATTCCTCATTCGTTCATTATATGATCATCACTTTCAAAATGAAACAGGTTTCAATGCTTATTTTTATTGTTTATTTGCATGTATCTTTACATTTCTGTTTATTTTTCGTTGTCTCACCTCTGTGTCTGCACTCAGCTTTTCAGTTCTTATGACATACAAAGTAAGGTCAGCTGGCATGTCCTCTCAACTTGCATAAAAGTTGGCATTTACTAGTCAATTAGAAAAGATCCAAACAATTTTATGGTCTATGAGCACATTTATGAATATAACCGACTGTTTGCATTTATTAAAATGGGACAGTACATATTAATGAATGTATAATACTGCTGTAACATGTCGGGTATGGCAGGTTGCTAATTTTTACCCGCAGTCCCATTTCTAAAACTAAAATCTGTATTTTAAACACTGTAAATATATAATAGAAACAGAAATACTTAATTATGTTTTGCTTTCTACAGACCAAGAGCTGCATGTCATGTGATTTATAAACAATATAAAGAAATAATGAAAGCTAAATTGGCACTGAACGCAAAGTCTCAATTATTACAGGAAAGCTATTGCCTGAGGCAGCTGGAAAATCCAGTGTGATGGCATCATAAATAAACTGATGCTTTGAATTTATGCTGCAAGCTGTTATCAGAGCTTGCAGCTCAGTTTTCTCCAGACCAATAAAAGCGTTGGTAACTCGATGGAATTAAAGCTGCTTTAAATTTAATCCAGGATATTGTCTCACTGAAGCAGAACAGTTTCTTAAGTATCGCATTATTCAGCAACTTTTTTTCCATTTGGAATTAATGTATTACTGCCGTCTATTGTGGTGATATAATGAGCCTTTAGCGCTTCTCCTCCACATTATGTTCAAAGATCGATCTTACAGCTTTTAATCTAATACAAACTTAATATATGAAGGTTTGGGATCACGACCGCGTTTCGTTTCTGATGTACTGAATCTTCCTTTCTTGTGTTTGGTTGCCACGTTCTCTGTTTTTGGTGTGTGTATATTATGTTCTGTCATGGCTGTGTACTGGAAAGGGCAGGAGGGTGGGTCACATTATCATCAAAGCAATCTTAAATTGTACTTGTACTCACGTTTAATTAGATTCTCATGGTGAAAAGTCTGTACCACCATGACCTGCTGTTCAGCCTGTGTGTGTGTGTGTTAGTCTCCAGGAACACCTGATGGGAATTTGATCATTCTGATGCTCTCATCTTCTACTATTGTCTAATTATTCTGTTTTTCATTTTTCCACTCATGTAGCCTTCTCTGGTTTCTTCAAGCTGGCTGTGGAGCACAAAGGCCTCTTCTGTGCAGGAAACGGGTACACTAACAGGAAACACAAACTCATATCCAACAATTAACTAAATGCGGTAGTGTAGATGTTAAGCTGTGTGCACTGTGTATGTGTTAAGCTAGATAATTGAGCTGTTATTGTCTTTCTCAGTTGGAGCACAATAAAGACTGAGATACACTGACTGAGCCTTCTGACAGTCTTCACTTATTTGTCTACGAAGCCTGTCTTCTCAGCAGTGTTGCTCTGAGTGATGGATCTGTAGCTTCAAAGTCTTTTTTCTTGCTTGTGTATGTAAGCATATGGACTGTTGTGTGTGTATATGTGTGGCTACGACTGTGCCTGTGTGTGCTTTTGTATGTTAGTGTGGTTGCAGATGTGGTTGACTTGGTAAGACCCCTGCTCTAAACTAATAAAACTCAGCCATACATTGTTTGTGCCTTTCTGTTTGAATAGACTCACACATCTCGTCTTCCTCAGTTTAATCTTTTTTGTGTTGACCATGCATGTTGTGTACGTGCAGTATGTTTTGTCTGTATTTCACTTTGTAGTTTGTTCCCTTCTTTGAGGTTTGATGTGTTTTTGTATTATTTTGCACCTCTGTGTGAACATTACTCCTTTTTTCTTATTCTTTCAGGAACCCAGATCTAAATGCATCTTGTTGCAGTTTTCTGCAGAAGCTCAGTATGTGCCTGCTCTTCCAGTCATACTCGCCTCATTCAAACCATGGTATGCAAAACACACATACACTTTTGCACCACACACAGAACTCAATGTAGCACTAGAAAAAAAACCTTGTTCCTGTTGGCTTCAAAGACACCCTGCTAGTGGGATAAAAGTAGATTACCAGTAAGAAATTATTCTGAGAAAAGTGGAAGTGTCTAAAGCCAGGTTGTTTCACAAACACAGTGCAGACAGCCTGATATGACCTAAGAGCATATTGCAGGTAAAGCCCCCTTAAATCAGTATTTAGAAAAATATCGTAGGAACTGAATTTCAGCTGGCTAGGATGTCTGTAAAGGAACCATTAATGGCCTATTGAAAGAGGAGCCCAGAGAGGTTTTTTAAATAGAAAGTGTGTGTGCACATGTTTGTGTGTGTGTGTGTTTATATATATATATGTATATGATCTCTTTCCACATTACTGTCACATAACCAAAAATAAACCTGGGAAAACATCTCAGTGGAGACCGCAGTCACTCTCAGGGGACATGTTTTGATGCTACATAATATATTTCTTTGAAGTGATGAGATGTGTGTGTTGTATGTGGGATGTGAGGGTTTTTGTTTTATCCTGAATCTTTGCATTTTATTTTTATCTTGTTTTTATACCATCATTTTGCATTACAAGCATTTTATTTTCATATCTTGTTCTGTGCATATTATATTGTCCTCTACCATGAAGAATTATTTCTGATATTGTAAAAAGCTTATATTTAAGACTACTCCTCTGTTTTTGTTATTCAGATATCAAGAAGGATGTGATGTGCAGTGCAGTCCACTTTTTCAGACCTATTTTTTTTCTGTCCCATCTGTTGTCTTCCTTCTCATCTTGTTCATCTGTCTGTCCTTTTCTGGGTTTCTCTCACTCCCAGTCGTCCCTCTGAGACACTGCACAAAGCCTTTATTCTTTTCCACACCTCAGTCAGCTTTTTTTTAATCTATTTCCCTTGAGGTGATGGCTGCATCAGCAACTGGAGTCTTTCTCTTTATTTCTTCCTCTGGTTTCTATATCATACCATTGTTCTCACATTTTATTTTCAGCGCATTGGCTCATTTGTACATTTGTCTTTTTCCCCCCCCCCCCCCCTCCCTTTTTCCACATTGATTTTTAGCTCTCCTCTTTCTGTATTTCTTTTTTTTTTTTTACTTCTTCCCCCCTCACATCCTGCAAACTCCTGTAAAACCTAGACCTTCTGTATGGTTTTCATATGGTTTTATTACACTACACTTTGTACAGTGGCTGCTTGCTAAATTAGCTTAGCATCTGTAGCAACGGTGAAGTGATTAGAAATTAAATAGTCAAGCACCCAATCAATGTTAAGGTATGTGTAGGACTATTTCCTGTTGTAAAATAAGATTCTATGTGCTTTTAGCATCATAATCTTTTTATTCAGAATTTGCTCTTTGTTTGAATCCATTTTTCTCTTTATCTTTGATTAATAAACCCTGTATCACTGACTTCAGGACAAACATTAGGCACAATGAATCTGTATTACTGCTGTCTGTTGTGGGGATATAATAAACCTTTAACAGTTCAAAGAATGACCTTTTAATCTAATACAAACTTTAAATAAGAAGGTCTGGCATCATGAACTATTGGAGAAATGTCCTCCCACTATGCCTTTATTCATTACAACTGTCTTTTTTCCACTTCCTTTACCTTCATTTCAAAACTTGTTTGGCTTGTTGGTTTGTGTATCATTTGTTTGTTTAATATTTTCAGATCAAAATCTGTAATCAAAATATAAATAACCAGCTTGGTTTGTAGAAAAAATGTTTTTATAAATCCGAAACAAGAAATCAAAGGCTGTCTGAAGTTAAAATTAGTGGAACTTAATTTAGAAAAACAACCCACAAACAGAAAGTCAGTAAGTATATTTTTTATTTATTTAGCGCCTCTCAAGATAAAAATCACAAAGTGCTTTAGAATAAAACACAAAAGACAAAACAACAGAAATATAAAAACAAATAAAATTAAGTAAAAGCAAGTTTTAAAATATGCTTTTTGTGGTTTTTAGCAACCAGCAGACCCCGATCACTTGATCTCAGGGACCTTTTGGGAACTCACGGCTGAAGAAGGTCTCTGATATAATCAGGTGCTTGGTTATGTAGGGCTCGATATGTTAAAACCAGAATTTTAAAGTGCACCTTGTGACAGACGGAAAGCCAGTGCAGCTGGATCAATATCAGAGTGACAGGAGGGAATTTGGAGGATTTTGTTATCAGCGTTCTGGACTACCTGGAGATGATCAAAGAGATCTTTTGCTTAAGCAGTCATTATGTCAGTGGTGCTTAATTTTGGGTCAGTCGCTGCTGCATCTGGAGACCCACCACCCGACTGTCCTGAAGCACCAACATCTGCCTTAAAGCAGCTGGTGTTTTAGGAGGAGGTGTGGAGATCCACAAACTGGGGGTCCCAAGATGATTTCATGGGATCACCACATTGTTAAAAAAAATTACAAATAAAGAAATAAAACAGTCTACATTTTTTAGTGAAATTGATGTAGTAATTTTTTAACAGATAATAAGATGCTTTGTCCCAGCAGTAAACCAAAACCACTTTCTCCTCCTTATTCATGAAGATTTGGACTGCTTTTAAGTCTGACACACGGGACACGGCTGCAGGATGACCCGTTTGATTTATCACACATGTAAACATTTTGCCTTCACATCGGACATTCTGGTCCACCTGCTGCGTGGCTGCTGACAAGAAAACAAGTTGTGTCATATGGTAACATTGATTGTGTAAAGATTGAACACCAACGTACTACTGTGGGGGTCCTAGCTTATCACACATCAACAAGCACCTTTTTTATTAAATGAACAAGTGATACACTTACTGAGAGGACTCTTTTTGTGAATGATCCCACCTCTGAAGTAAAATTAGTGAAAGTGGCTTTATTTTTAAAAAAAATTAACACAGTGTCTGTGAAAACACCCTGGAGATTTTCATTCAAAGAGGTCTAATTTTTACTTTATTGCAAATTAATTTTCTGCACTTCACTCTTTCTGCTGTCATTTCTTAATCTTAAGCTCTTCCATGAAGCAGAGTATTGTTGCAGCTCTCCTTTTTATGCCCATCTTTTACATGAATGGACAGCTGCTTATAGTGTTTTGGTCCTCTTTATCCATATATACATACATATATACATACCACTTATTCCAGTGAAGGGTAGGAAGGGTACACCCTGGAGAGGTCGCTAGTCCATCACATGCCCAACACAGAGAGACAAACAACGGAAACTCTCTCATGAACATAGACTGCAGTTATTTCTGGTTTTCTCTGTAAGTTGTTTTTTTTTTCTTTACCTTGTTGGTCAACTACTGTTCCTACTGAATCTCAGTCACTAGCAACATCCCAATACACAATCTGCAGTGCCACACAACCTTGTTTATCTTTTTCTTGCATTTCTAATTCTTTTTCCTTTTCTAAATGTAATGTTTGACTTGACTACGGTCATAAACACAACACTGATGAGCATCTCTTCTTTTTAAAGAAACTCACAACCTCTTCTACTGTATTATATTATATCCAGCTCCTTTTAAATACATACTCTCCCTGTCTCAAATGTTAATATTCAAACTTTTATTTTTTTTTCTTGCATTTACTTACTCATTCCCCAGATTTTGAGGAGGTGGAAAATCTTCTGCAATGCAGCCTTCTCCCTCTGTGTTTTCATCTGTCAGACTGGCCTTCTCTGCTGTGTGAATATCGAGAACCAAGAGCCACTCAGTACTGTCTGGTGATAGTGCTCTATCTTGCTTTGCAGCACGGTGACAGGTAATAGTGCACACAGTATGGGCCAATGAGATCAGCAGCCAAAAACTCATTAATAAAGGCGTTAGAAAATATAAACCCCTTTCCCTGCTTGAGTCACATTTTACGTGCACAACACTTTTTTTGAGAGAAATAAATATAGCAAAAGCTCTGGCTATTAAATTGTGATTCACAAAGTGCCAGAAATCTTGAATTTGGTGGTAGTGTTTTAGAGAAATCTACTGAAAGCACAAAATATTTCAGCATTAGACATTTTTTTTCCTGAAACAAATTCGAAGCACTTTTGCAGAGTACTGATGCTGAATGCTTTGGTAGGAGAAGCTAGGTTACTTTGATTCAGGAGCGCTGACTATTTAGCAGGGTCCATTTAGCCCTGAAATGTGTCTTTGATGAGGAAAGTCATTTACTGACTTGTTAGCCGTTGAGCTTCTCTTAGTAGCACTATATTATCTGTGTTTAGGGAATCCAGGGAACACTGTCCCTGGTCTGCATCTGTTTTGCTTGCATGTAACTTATTGTGTATCTATACAGTGAACTTATTGCACCTGTAAATGCTTCACTATTTATGTATTGTGAGAAAGTGCTGATGAGTTCTCTGCTCAACAGGTTTCCCACTGCACCTTCACGTAAAGTACATGAGGTGTATTTTATTACATTGTAATAAATTTCTTCCACAAATGTGAGATTTGCATTAATTAATAAATGATTTCATATAAAGCTTTTACTTTGCATTATATCTAAAGGAAGCATACTGGTTTGCAACCATTTAAGATGCAGTCAGTTAAAGGTGCCTTGACATAGAATGAAAGTCAAGTATGATGATTAGTTTGGTCCAATTACTAATTAGTATGCAAAGATTGTCTGTAATCAAAATTAATTACGTTGATTTTGCATGCTCCTGTAGATCTCTCATTTTTCAGATGCTACCGTCCACAGAGGATGTTCTAACATACATATTTTATGTACTCAGCTATACAGTTGGTCTTCTTGGAAAATTTTCTTTTCCTCCGTTTTCTTTGACTTTGGATTACCATCCAGGAAGGTGATGAGATCCCGTTTACTGCTCCATGTGGTCTCACTAACATTTGGGGGCGATGTAGTCAGAGATTTGTATTCTGTGGGAGGGCTGAGAGTGTGAAGTATGAGTGTTTGTGTATTTTTTTTTCCTATGATCAACATGTTTCTGGTGCTCTCCGTTTGTGTGTTTGAGCATCTTATACTGAATATTTCTATATGTTTATATAGATGTAAATTTTTGGGACATTATTTGAGCTTGTCAGATAAGGAGCTGTGTTATAACTGTGTTTATACATGTTATCAAGGCTTCTCCCAGACCAGACAGTCTTCTCCAGTGTGGTGTGGCTGTTGCAGTCGGTGCAGGAGCAGGGTAACTGTGCTCTGCCTCGCTCAGTCCTCCGCTCTGCTCTCTACTTGCTGGCAGTGACACAGGAGAAGAGCCCCAGCCTCGATGGGGTAAGGGATCAGTTCATACAATCACAGCTATACTACATAAGGCTTCCAGCATTTCATGCAACTTTGTACATACAAATACATTTTTTTCTCACTAAAGCAAAGAATTTCTGTTAAAATGCTCCTTTTTTCCTTTCTTCACTTTGAGATGAAGCATATTATATTCATGACATATTTTATTAATGTTCAGATTACATCAAGATAAAAGTGCTCAGACGTTTTTTATGTCTGTTCAGAAAAACAAAGGAAGAACAGGACCTCGTTCTGTGTGGTTTTAATTTAGAAACCATTAAATGAAAGTCATGAAATACTCTGAATCAAAGCTTGACAGCTAATATTCTTCTTTAAACACAAAGGCTGTGTTAAGCTGAGGATGATACAATAATGGATGACAAAGAAGATGAATTTTTCCACAGCTGAGCATTATCTCAGAATAATGAGAGCTCCTTCATTTCAAAGACCATAACACATACATTTGAAAGTGCTTAATAGTACATATCTTCTGATAAATGATAACTATTCCTTTTCACTGTATCACAGGAGACATCCTGCTGGTCAGTGAGATTTAAAAGAGGAATCACATCAGAGGCTTGAAACATTTTTCACTCTTAAACCTTAACTTAGTTATGCACAAAGAAAGCACTTTGGCTTCATCAGTCTTCGTTTACTGTCTTCCTTTAAGGTTCCTTTAAACTACATCAGCAAAGCACTCTCTTCCTGCCAAAATTTCTCTTCACTCTACTTCCATCATCCTGCTCTCCTCCACTTCATCTGGCGCTATCCGGAGCTTGCCGGAAAATTTGGTGCCCTGGTCCTGGAAATGTGGTTGACCATGCAAGCACAGTGCACAGATGAAGATCGTGCTCTGGTAAGGAGACATTCATCAAATACTCCCTCAAACATTTGTCAAAACTCGGTTGATTTGTTTCACTTCTACCGGGCTGCTTTTGGAGATGGATTAGATTTCATTTCCACCCCTGTATTTATTAAGTTTTCTTTACACCTTTTTTTTTTTTAAAAATTGAATGAAAAAGGGTTTGTTTTCATGGCTGGATGCAGGCAGACATGCAGGAGAAGGCTGAAAAGAGAGATGGGCATGAAGACCAGAGGCAGGCTCAGCAGCCAGACACAGAAACCATGGAGCTACTAACTCTGATAGAGAAATACCCTAATATCATTTTGACCCTCTTGGTAAGATCCTAAAATAATTCCATAGACTACTTTTTTTTTGTCATTCAAGAACTTTATTTTATCCAAATACATTTCATAGTTTGCAGATAATATCCTGTCTGCAATCTCAGATAACATAAACTCATAAATTTTAAATCTGAAGCCTTGCTTGTCTGTTAAATGCCTTCAGGACATGGTTTGTAGCAGAGAGGCTCCCCTTGCAGAGCGAGTCCTGGGTGTACTGGAGGTTGTTTTGAATGGTCAGAGTCGGTGTATCGCAGATCTCTGTGCAGATCTAAGACCAGCTTTGCTCCAGGCGTTACAGCGGATCGGTGTGGAGAGCATGGCCCATGGTCTTGGACATGGACAGGCTGCACCAGGTATGCGAAAAAAGATAAAAAAGAATCTAACAATTCACATGTTTTAGACATCGAGATAACCCGAGATGATGGTTATAATTTCTCTGACTCCACAAAATGAAAATGTATTGGTTGAAATGGATTGACTTGAACAAATTGGTTATTGCTTAGTTACTGTGTTGGTGAGGAATCTGCATAGCACACTTTGCTTCTGCTACAGTAATGAAGCAGCTATTTAAAGCTTATTGCTTTAATTACAGTGATACACTCAGCTTAATGTGATACTAATTTAATGGTAAATGGACTTTGTATAATGTACTTCTATAGCACTTTTCCAGTCTTGTGACCCTGCAAAGCGCTTTTCACTGCATAGTACACTTACCCAAACTCACACCCCGATAGGCATATTGGGGGGGAGGGCAACTTGAGTTTCAGTGTCTTGCCCAAGGACACTTTGGCATGTAGTTAAAGGACACCTGGAATGGATCTCCAAACCTTACAGGTGAAAGAAAACTGCCATGAGCTGCAACCAATTCCAGTATAAAAGAAGGAATTTATAAACTTGCACCTCACTGAGCTAACCGTTTGTGATCCAGCAGTTTTTTCATACTTTTATTAAACTTTATTTTTGTTTCTTTATTCTTGCTCTACATAAACTGACACATAATTCACACACAGTCAGGTTTTATGTATTTATTATTAACTATAGAGACATAATGCTGCACATAAACATAATTTATGTTGTTGTATCTCAACGTTAAATCCCAGCCTCCAGCAGCTGTTCTGTGGTTTCAAATGTCCAACTTTTCCAAATGATGCTAAACTGACTAGTAAAAGCTACTTTTAGCACATAATTATCATGTACGCTACCTACCACACATTACATTGCACTTCCATATTAGTGGAGAAATTCTGACAGCTTCTTATTTAAAGTAGATTCCCTAAAAAGTAGTTTTCATAGTGTGTGTGTATGCACTTAGTGCAACCTTTGGCTGGGCATTGTTTGAAGATCACATGTTGCTGGTTGCTTTTCGTACATTAATGTAACAAGCAGTAACAAGGATCGTAATACATGAGGGACACCGCTGGATTTCAAACAACCAGTGAAGCTCATAACATCAGTATAAACTTGGCCCAAAAATTGAAGAAAAAAAAAAAACAATGCTTCTTGGCAACAAGCTGGAAGGTCTGTTTATCTGTAAGGCATTTATGGAATGACCAGCAGAGTTGAGCTTGAGCTAAGCAAAATGAGTTCCATGCATAAAATACTTGCAGCATCTTCTCTGTCAGTGCCAAACAGCTTATTTTGCTAATGACTGCCATAGCAACCCCTCACCATAAGGCCAGTTTGCGCTGCTGTCTGAAACAAATGCACTGGGACCTGGGCATGTGGAGGTAAGGTCAAAGTCCAGACAGTGGATGGAGAGCGCTTTGCTGATAATTATTGCAGTGATAGGGTAACACATTTAGGTAGCGGCTGTGTGATGGTGTGTGGTGGCAAAAACAAGGTTTGTCAGTATTGGAGGTGCTCTCAGTGCAGGCAGGTATCATGGTGACATTCTGCAATAAGACTTGTTAATGGAACCAGCATTGCTGCTTAGATATGAGCCTGGGTTAGCAAAGATTTGTTTTCTTTTGTCACGATTTCATATCCGCGATGATTTCCAGAAGTAATTTTTACGCCAAGTTAAATTTATTTGAAAGCATTGTGACTTACATACAGCATCTGTCTGTTTTATGAATATAACAGCAAATGTAAGGCCAGTGATCCAGCCTTGATCGTGGAGTACTGTGTCTCACATACTTGAGACTGCCTTCTGATGGAGTTAGAAGCTGTAATGGGTGGCTGTGGGTAACGAAAGGGAATGGATGCATACCCATCACATCTCAGAACAAGAGGGAACCTTATGAAATGAAAATGCCACTTACCCTAACACCAGTCTTCTACAGCAAACCATCATTAGTGTTTGATATACATCAGACAGTATACTTTCACATTTACCTTACATGGTACATCAAGGCTTGCTTACTAGTGATTACACAATGTCATGAGGCCTGCTGAAATGTCA
>JBAMHV010000022.1:2868829-2880825 GCA_037177535.1 Pseudomugil gertrudae
TTTTACTGTTTCAATGTAAAGCACTTTGAGTTGTCCTGTACATGAAAGGTGCTATACAAATAAACTTACCTTGCCTTACTACCCTGCTGGAGTGTATAAAAAAGGAAACAATTAATTAACATAAAAAAGGAACATAGAGACTGCTCAGACCTGCAAGGAGGCTGCTTACTTAGATACTGTCTATAAGGTATAGAGTATAATAATCAATAAAGTTATTAATTACTACAGCAATCCCCCTCTGTCAGTTTTTGACATGAACAATCCAGCTGGTATGTATAATAACAATCAACCAAAGAAATCCCAAAATTGCCCTCCTCAATCCTTCCATGTGAAAGTGAAAAACCCCACATGCTGCCTTTGTTATTATAGTATTCCGGATGGGGATAAAAAATCTTCCACGTTCCCCTTCAGGGTGATCCCAAGTTACAAAATTTTTTTGATGGCCCATAAGGATTGAAGACTCGACAATCTTTCCATCCCACAAGGAACCAAACAAATGTCCCACATGATGCTCTTTTACGGCACATTGACATCAGATGCCGCTTATTTACACGGCATTAAATAACCCCAAAAATAATATGGTGCACAAATCCCACTTATCTACTTGCCTCAAAGAAATATACACATCTAACCAGATACCGTTTATCTACACAGCATCCAATAAATAAGTTAAAGTGTGTCCTTTAAACAGATATCTCTTATTAATACGATATCTTATGACATATTAAACATTTAATCCACTACTGTGACAAGAATAAGATGAGGAAGTGTTGTATCTTCATTCACGTCCTGAGGTGATGACAGTCCAGTTCTGACAGAATCTGATCTCCGATGCTCGTTGCCACAGCTTCTCCAGGGCAGGAAGTCCAGATTCCCCCAAAAGAGAGAAATGCAGAGTCTGTACATGGCCAGCACCAACAATACTACATCAACAAGGATTTTAAACAAACATTTAACTTTATCAACTCACAGCCGCCAACCGTGACGTTTTTACACATCACACATACAACACACAGACACACACACAGTGTTGGTCCATGTGGGAAAGCATGAATCTATAAGACATGTGATCATCTAACAGTCCTGGTTGCATAGTAGTGCTTAAATGTTGCTTGTGGTTCTGATGTAGGGGATTCTACAAACAGGAAAATGTTTTCTCCCCATTCATACATACAACTGCATCATCATTCGGTCTCAGCACACTGGGACCCTCACACACTCCTCACACACCCAGAGTGCATCTGTGGATAATAATATTCCCAACAAGTTCCATTCACTCAGGTCCAGAGGTGATATGGTGTGAGGTCTGTGATGGTCGTCTTGCATGTCATAGAGACCAAAATAACCTTAGTAAGCCTGGACAGAGTGCAGCAGCAGTGTGTCTGCTGAAATGTCGATACTATATTCTTACATCCACCTGTTGCAGAGGGAATTCTGCAGAGAGGTTACAACTAGTAAATGCAGATCTATTAACTTGTATTTTATGTAGATATTTTAATTTCCCTACATTTACCAGAAAACAAAGAAAAGCAGATGCATGTACAGACATTTTTATGAAAACACCACATACAGTAGACACCTATAATCCTGTGGATTTATAAGTCTTGTTTGGCACAATGTGTTCTTTCACAGCTAAATGGAAAGCACTTAGTATAATTCTCTCATCAATTGAGGATTATTTACAAGAATATCTCTAGTGATTTATATTCATTGTTTATTTCTCTGAGGTAGCATTGTCTTTTATAAACGGCTGTGGTCCCATTAACACGCATCGGTAAAGCTGATTTACATTTTGAGGGATTTTTGCTGATTACCTTCCTCTTTTAAATATCACAGAAAATCTAGAAGTGGGAGTGCGAGACACTGTCGGCTGGAGGTTCTCCTGAGTGGTTGCTAAAGCTCACAAGAGACTCGACATAATGCTAAATGTATGTGGAAACAAGTCTTTTGTGGATATCACAGAGACACTAGCTGTAGAGGCTTTCTGCTTAACCATGATGTTGATTTTCAGTGCTGCGTTTATTTGTATCCACAGTATTGACAAACAAGTCCAAAAGATTAAAATCAGACTGTTCAGTGACATTTATCAGTGTGCTATCTGCCTATCCGTGAATTCTCCAGACAATCACCTGCTTGGCTCCGATACTGCCACACACACAGAGATTTTTCCTGGAAGCTACCGGATAATCCCCTTCTAAAGTCTGGTCCATCCAATGCTTTGGCTTTTATGCTCTGATTCAGCCACATTTTTCAGTTCAGAGCCTCCTTCTGCACTTTTTGTTACCACAACTGCACTCTCATGAAAATAAGGTTGGGTGTAAACTACTGTTCATTTCACAACCCATTTCCCTGAATACCGTTGCTGTTGATTATCATTAAAAAGGAAGAGCTCCACTAAAATAGATTCTCCTATCAGCTAATATCACCAATGGGATGTGAAGAACTTGTTAAACTATGTGGCAGTCGCATTGATTTTGTCTCGCCAGATTGAAATAGCAGATTGCATTAGCAAGGCTTCTTTTCTTTTGTGTAAGCAGCTATTTGAAAGTAGGATCATTTAGGTGGTGGACAGACTCCTAGATCAGATTACTTTAGCCTGTAACCACTAGTAAAACCTGTTTATCAAATAAAACTTTATTTATAAAGCACTTTCACATTTTTACAAAGTAACCAAAGTGCTGTAGAGGTAAATAAAGCTAAGTAACAACAACAGCATGTTACTAGAATAAAATAGACAATACAAGACAAAGAAAACAAAAAACCCTGGCCTAGAGGTTGTGCTCTTTAAAAGCTGTTTAAAAAATGAGTTTTAAAAAGTGACTTTATGTTCTGGCAGACCACACGGAAAGATGGAGACCATTCCCAAGTTTCAGGGCTGGAAAAGCCTCTGTCTCCACGAGTCCAGTCCTAGCAACTACTAAAAGCATGGAATACAAGACACAGCTCAGCTGTACATTTTAGGTGTTTATCAGGGTGTGTGTCAAATCAGTCAGAAGTTGTTTGAGAGCAGATTCAGTTTACTCTGAATTCTCTGACGTACGTCGCTTTGGATAAAAGCGTCTGCTAAATGCCTGTAGAATAGAATAGAATAGAATAAAATTTATTCCACAAGAGTTTGGATATTCAAGATAAACCGGAATACAAGAGGATCATGAAATCAGTTCCCTGGAAGCAAATGAACGCTTCAGAAGGAATAATAATTACAGAACCTCATCTCAATGTTTTCAGAAAGCTGCAGAGTTCTGTTATGTTGTGAATATTAATAAGAAATAGCATGAATATGAGAAACGGTCACAGGATCTGAGTGAAAATGGGTTTCATTGTCAATAATAATGTCATAGTTGTTTGACAACAGCTCCAGTTTTGTTAAATTTTGTTACATGCATGGATTTCATGCATGTAACAAAACGCAACATGTGTTGCTGTATAGGTTTCTGTCAGAAAGTGTTACCATGTCTGTGTACTTGACCAGGTTAATGAGAACAGCTGAAGGGTGCAACACCAGTATGCAATCTGGGGATTGAGGAACTGTTGCTGTGGTTAGCCTCTGCCTGCTCTCTGCTCATCCCAGAGTCCTGAGGGGAATACACACTGTTATCCCTGCACACGTTCTGGTTCAGCTCACTGTAATTTGCATTAATATATACTCTGAATTAGCCTCCGTGTGGCAGCACCCCGAGGGGAGAAACTTTTGTGTTATGAACTGCAGCAGTAAAGATGACTACCCTTCCTTGTCTTCCTTGGCCTGCATCTTTTTTCACCCGTCTTCATGCAGACTCTCCCTGGTCCCACATCCACAACATTGTAATTCTAAACGTTCACATGGGAATATATTATGGTTATTTCTTGTTCTTTATGTCTTTTATTCAACAGTAGGTCCCCATTTAAAAAAAAAAAAAAAAAGAAGTTTCAGCTGGAACAACAGTGTGTCTTGACTATAAAGCTTATAAAGCTGCCTAAGCACAAAACAGGCCTGAAAATACTTTACTAAGCAAAATTTGGGATTTATAAAAATAAACATGATGGGAAAAGTGAGTACTGCTGCACCAACTTTGGACCTTGCGTAGTAACATTGTAGAGGGAAAACTGGCATCACAGCCGATAAGATAATACATTTAAGCCACATTAAACCATGTTTATCATCATTCACATCAGACTTTGTATCATTGCAATTAAAAATACAGATGCATAGATTAATATAGACATGCTTTAAAAGAAGACATGCTTATTTATTTCTTATTTAAGCATCCAAGCACAGTATAACAAACTAAAAAACGTCACTATGGTGCTTAATGGTACATTAACTGTGATTACTGAGTAATCCATGTCTGTGAGTAAGTGTATAAATATTGCAGTGACACACACGAGTAATGCTTCATAACGGACGAGCTTACGCTACTTGCAGACAATACCAACCGCAGGTTTAGGATGGGAGATTGTTTAAGGACCAGAAAGATTTCTTTGAAGAAGAAGAAGCAGAGTTAGATTCCCAAGTGCTGTGATCTCAAATCTATGTGCTGAACTGGGTCCAGTGTTAGATCCACCGATGCAGGACCTTCCTCTGCCAGAGCCTTACGATCCCAGTGAGAACCAGTTTGTCTGTGTGAACTGCAAAAACATGCATTCAGTTAATGTACAGGTTATTATGACTTAGTTAGTTAGTTATTTAGTTAGTTTATTGTCCCTTATGGGAAATTTGTTTTCACAGAAAAACTGTACAGACTTGGATATGGTTCTAATAAATGTGGTTGCACGGTGGCCTGGGTCCATTCATGTCACACAGCAGTGTGGTGAACACGCTGCAGGCAGAAGCTGCTCCAGGTGACAGTGGCTACCCACCGAGGCGCTCATTCCTCAAGGGTGTGATTTAAAAAGTAAAACTGTGTGCACTTATGCATAAGCAAGGCTTTTTAAAGCAGACTTTTACTTTTGTGCAGCAACTTTTTTAAAATTTTTTGCTTGGTTTTTTTGCACAGTACAATTTTAGTAGCAGTTGTATGCAAAGTATGCAAAGTTTTATAAATGAGGCCCTTGATGCTTATACGGGATGAATGCAGAAAATTTCTGCTTTCTTTATTTTCTCTGTTTCACCTTCTTTTTTGTGATGTTCTCCTCTCTTTCTGCCTTTGTAATGCAGTTAACTCACTGCCTCTACTGCTGAAGCTGCTTTGTGTGATTCAGACCAGCGATCCACCTTCACCTCCCCTCTATTCCAATATGGAGGGAGTGCACTTCAAGCTGCTGTACCACGGTGAGGCTAAAGGGTGCTGCTGACAGCTCTTTTTTACAAACTCATGGCATTATATATGGATTATGGTCATGCATATATTTTCTGTTCATCCAACAGAACAAATACACAAGTCGTTACGTTTTTTCAGTCATAAGTTTTATGCTCGCACAGATGCTGACTTTCATCTTGTACAGATGTGTCACTTAACTGAACACCTGCTGTTTTGCTGCTTAATCTTTCATGTTTCTTTATTAACTGAAACCAGACTTATTTTAATTTGATATTATCCATCACAAACATACTCAGAGGACTTCTTCCTGCTGGTCCACAGATGAAAAGGCTTTTCAGAAGCTTTCTAGATTTATCTAGTAAATATTATATTAAGCCCTTTTGTGGCTGGGCTCCAATTTGCCTGGTTTTTGCCTGGTTGTCAGCAACCATTTTCTGTTTGTGCCTTAGCATCTGGCTTTTGTCTCATTCTGCTTGTGTTTTTTTGTTTTTTTAATGGATTAATTCAAATCTCACTAACCATCATGTTATATTTGATCATTTATGTCAAGTTACTTATCTGTGTTTAATATCACTACAAAACACTGACAAGTAGTAGAAGGGTAATACCTGTTGTTATGGTAAGGATACATTTTCATGAACAAATGTAAATTTATTGTGTGATGGACAAGTATGTGAGTGATTGTATGTGTTAGTAAGTAGTATTGTAGGGATGCTAAAGCCAACCAACACAGAAAGCCTGCTGCCTGCCCTCAACTACCTGCACTGCTGCCTGAGTCTTTCCCCTGCACACAGCACCGATAGAGGTCAGAAACATGTTACTGCTGTGTCTTCCTCTCTCCACTCTTCTCTTTAACCCTTTGCCTGGACGTGTTTCTCACACTGTACTAGATCTGCTGTGTTAGACAGAAATAAGAACCTGATTCTAGTCCATGTGCTCTACATGTAGGTAATGCTGTATGGACACATGCATGTTTAGAAGAGATGAAACTTTTCTTTAAATAAAAAAAAACAAATGGGGGAGATATTTTATTAGATGTACCCTGCTAATTACTGGGATGCATTAAGCTGTACGGATAATAGATGGGTGAATGAATTTTGTTAGATGACCTCAATTAAAACTCCATGAAAAAAAATCTGAATTACTTCTAAATTTAACCAACCAACTAAAAAACTAAAGAAAACAACACAAGGAGTATCTAATAATAATATGTGCGTTTGATACAGTACTTATTATGAATCACTGGCTCAAGAAAATTCTCTTGAGTCATGTTCTTGCTGGTAATTCATGCAGTTTTATTGCATGCTAAACAATCTCCTCATGCTTAAACTCTCAGCAGAGGTCAGCAATGAGCTGATCTGTGGTTACTGTATGGTTATGGTGGAAACGAGTGAGAAGAGATACTGTTGGGAAGTAAATGCTCAATTTGCCTGTAGGTTTACTTTCCTGCTTCTGCTGCAGCCTCCGTAGTTACCCTCTACTGCTTCTTCTAGTGGGTTTATAGTTGTTTCAGCCTGAGGCCAAGCAGTGTTTGAGCTTTTGGTGTGGTTTACAAAAATAGCAACTCATTAGTTTTAGTCAGAGTTGGATAATTTGGCACAAAGTGATAGCATGTAGTTTTTCAATAACATACAGCTGACCTGGTTGCCTTTGTAATGCATAGCACCCTGGTAATATTCAAATTATTCACTACTGTATTGCTTTATGTCCTGGTGGAGCAGCCAAATGTGCTCACACGTGTCATTATTCAGCTTGTTAAACTAAATGCTTGTATTTTTATTTTAGCTGACACTGTTTCCTACAGGTGCTGCATTAGGAAGGATAGGTGTTGGTAAACGAGTAGTTTGGGTGCCGTATCTGTAGACTTACAGAGAGGTGTTTCTGTTTTTTACCCAATAAACAAACAAATAAAAAGCTGTGTACATTTGATACATTTATGTTGTTATAAAGGGTGAAAGCTGAATTTCACTCTGACATTAAAGCATTTTGACATGATGCGTTCTCCTTTCCAGCAGTCTCCATGCTGCTCTCCAACAGTGGGCTGATAGACCAGCTGCAGACAGTCATCTCCTCCTCCTCAGCTTCATCCCCCCCTCTTCCACCAGCCTGTCCTCCTCCATCCCTGCTATGCTGCAGCCATCTACTCCTGTCCTCCCTCATTACCTTGCAGCATGTTCACTCCACTAAGGTACAAACTACAACTCAGCTTTGCTCTTATCACAGCTTCAGGATTGAACTTCACACAGTCAAGGGCAAGACACAGAACATGCAGTAAACACATAGAGCCCATCTCGCATACAGCCAGATGCAAAATGGCTAAAGGATTTGTTTGATGCATAACACAGTATGACTTCGGTATGCTAAATGCAGCACTCTTTGCTCTACCCTCTTTCTGCTGGGATAAGTCATTCTTACTTGCTGGATTATTGGTCCTAATCTTGTTATGTTTTGATTTCCTTGCTCCATTATTTTTGATTTCTGTCTTTCTCTATTGTTACAGGTCCATAAGAGCATCAGCTGGAGCTTAGACGCGGCTGTGCAGCGGATTCTTCTTCAGAAAAGAAACACAAACTACCTTTTGCTTGGTATCAAAAACTGTTTTTGTTGTTTCCAAAAGCTGAAACCGAATCAGTTTAGTGATACAAATGCTTTGTTATTGGAGGATATTGAAAGATCCTGTATATTTGTGTCATATTCATGTTTTATCTTTTAATCCCTTTATCTATTTTGTGCTTCTCATTTTTACACTCACCCAAAGTAAGCACACACATGAGGTTTCTCAACACCTTAGAAAATGTCTGTATGGATCAGAGTGAGGCATCCCAGAATATTACAGCAGCTGCCTATTTATTGGGTAAACCTTATTGTAACAATGGGCTTCCTCTCTGTTTAGTTTACACATACTCCTGCCCAGGTAAAGTGACAGACCTTCAGTGCTCCATCCTCAGTAGAGTTAACCAAACCCA
Source organism: Pseudomugil gertrudae (assembly GCA_037177535.1). Lineage (NCBI taxonomy): Eukaryota > Metazoa > Chordata > Actinopteri > Atheriniformes > Pseudomugilidae > Pseudomugil > Pseudomugil gertrudae. The sequence goes on from JBAMHV010000022.1 coordinate 2,877,036, forward strand.
AGGCATGCATTTCACACACACTCATTATATTAAGTGGACTACATCCCACTGCAGCACTTGGAGACTGATCATCCCTGCTGCTCCTGTGTCTCTCTGTCAGCTGGATAAGTGGTCTGTCAGGGTCACTGTGATGTATGAGCTTCCTCTCCCTGCTAGCCTGTCTCTCTCTCTCTCTGTTCCTATGTCTCTTCAATAACTCACCACTTCTCATCTTCATCTTCCTTATACTTCCCATCCTACCTGAACTTTTCTGTTTCTTGATGTCTTTGCTCTGTTTTTCTTCCCTCTTTTCTGCTGCCCCTAATTAGCCTCCCCTCCATCAGAGAGCTCTAATCTCAGTGTACATGGCATAAGTGCTTTTCAGATGGTTGGCTGCTCTCGGTTTGGATTGCTCTGTGCTTTAGCAGTCCTTTTGGGCTTTTATCTTCATCTCAACTTTGGTCCTTCAGTCTTGCTTAACTCTGTTCATCCCCATTTCTCACTATCTGTAATTGGCCCTAACATCTTTAACTTTATACCCTCTCCCTGTCACATATCAGTCCAAAAATTGCTCTCAGTTGCTTTCAGAGGTTACTCTGAAACACACAATATAAACCCAATAATTAAATATTTTCTATTAAAGATGATTCTATTCTAAAGAAGATTCTGTGTCATATCTCTTGTGCTCTTTCCATCCACATCTCCTGTTTGTCATTATAGGTTTTCAGTCTTTCACCTACAATAAGTCCCTGTACCTTTCAACCCATTACCGCTTCACCTTTCTCACCACTGTCTCATTCCTTCTTCCAGTCAGCTACCTGAAGTTCCTGGAGGCTCTTCTTGATGTTGATCTGGCCTCACCAGTGGTGTGTCTGAGCACTGGTCCTGGATTGGTTGGGCCCAGACCCCTAGGTGTTGAAGATGGAGCATTGTACCCACTTGGCACCAGAGGAGCGCTGTGCCTCTTAACGACTCTCAGTGGACTTCTTTTGCAGGTTGTATTACTTGTGGGTGTTGATTTGCCTATGTATGTTTTTTATAATTGTATTACTCATCTATCCATATTCTGCAGATAAATAACTGCTTGGACCCATTTAGAGACCTGGTGGCTGCTGGACCAATATGCCACTTTGATGGGAATTATTTTAATTCACTATAAAAATCAGCTTTAAAGTTAAAGTTAGATCTGTTTTCATTAGGACAGCTAGTATTAAGGGTCCTGTGATTTCCACAATGCTGAAAACTTGGCTGGAATCATGGAACTTTAAAAAACTGGAATAAATGGTAAGATATGGAGTATCGTGGAAGGTTGAAGGTAAACTTTATTGTCTGCAAGAGGCTATTTTTATTATCTTTCCCTTGTTTTTCAAGGTGAGGGACCAGTAGATAGAACCCAAAGTTAAAACTGGTTTAAAGGTCCTATATTATGCTATATTTGTCATTTGACAGTGTATCATTTGCACATTTATGATAATATGCATTATGCAACATGCATCATACTATAGTTTTGCCATAACACTCATTTCTTGGTGCAAGGTCTCTTACCCACTTAAGCTTTCAAGTAGGGGTGGGAGAGTCTCCACCGTGCAGCGTCGGAGCGGTGGGGTCAGGCGTTTGCTCTGCCGAAGCCAAACCCTTCTTTTCAAAGGAATAAAGCTACAAAACACATGGATGAAAAATAAAACTACTTCAGGAATTAATTGTTTATAATTAACACAGTTAAGACTAATAGAAGGTTAAAAGCTCATAAAAGTCTATTTTGCATAATATAGACCTTTTAATAAGCAAGAATAAAACATTTTTATAAAAAAGTATCCCCATTAAAACTAATTTGTATACACAGCATCAGTGTTTGCATTCATACAGTGCATCAGGAGCCACGTCTCCCTCCACCTCCTCCCCCAGCCCCGACTCACCTCATCTGCAAACGAATGTGCAAAGTGCAAAAACACATGGAAGTAACTTGTGTGTATGTTGTTACTAACCTGTCCTGGAAAAGAGCTAGTTCTGAGGGCTTCGCCTCTTGCCGTGTTCTCCACCTTGTAGATGTAAAGCAAATCTTATCGCTTTTAATGTTTTGTTCTTTGTTTTTTTTTAAGAATCCTGGTTGTCTTCAGGTGAACATTTCACCCTGCTCTTTGCCATTTTGCTTAAAAAACCTGTCATTGCTCACTGACCTTTTATTGAGAGGAAGCGCTGAAGGCTGAGTGGAGGGAGGGAATTCAGTGGCAGCGATTCACATGAATGTAAATAAATGTGCAGCCATACCAGCTAGTAAACATAGGGCTGGGGATCAACACAGAGAGACGTTTACTCTAGATGAAATGACACCTCTAGCTGTTCACATAGCCATTCTCAAATCCTTAAATCTAGAAATGAAGAATTCCCCACATTGCTTAAAATGGTAATTATATAATCTCCTAGATCATATTCCACAGCTGGTCTAACTTCACTGTAATCTTTCATTTGTCATGAAAAGCAGATGCCTTCAACAATTGCACAATAAAACTTATTTGAAATAGCTGCAGCTGTATGTACGATATTATTACATGTATACTGTAAGAAAGTCAGATGAGAATCTCAAACCTTTCAAAGAGGCTTGGATGCCAGCTCAGAGACAATCCAGCATGGCTGTAAATATGACTTCCCAAAAAAAAAAACGGTACATCTAACTTCCCACAAAGCACTTAGAAGCTATTTCATCTTAATCTGTGTACATTTACCAGCAATAATATGGCTGAATTATGTGACTCAATGGGATAATTGTGCCAGTCCGGCAGCATGCCAGCATCTGGCTCCTCACCAGACCCTAACCCTCCTCATAAGACAGTAGTGCTGAACTGAGTTGTATGTTTCGGTGCTATGAGCTGAGCTGTTCTGCAGCTGATAGGAAAAACATTCCTCCCAAAACAAACTCCCCCAATCTCATGTGTTTCTTATTCTCATTCCTCTTGATGCTCTGGTTCAGCTTTATGAAGGCTCTCTTCTTATTGTATGCAGTTTTAAACACTCCTGCACACACTTTCCTAAACTCTGCTGTCCTCCCTCGCCTGCCTCTTTGTTTTAATCTCTTACAGCATATCCATCTGTGCAACCTCTGACCCTTCACCTCTCTTTCATTTGCTATTCCTCCCACTTTCTTAATTGCTCTCTTGTGTTATTGCTCTCCTCTACTTATGGATTAGGGTATAACTATCCATTGTCATCTTAAAAATACTCCTGGCCTACTTCGGTATTTTTGGACACCACTCACTATCAGCCCCACCACTGTGGAAGAGACATGCATTATTAATATCTCACTTGGCTGCTCTCTCCTGTGTTATCTTTTTGTCTCTTTTGTTTCTAAATGTCCTCTGTCCATTCATGAGCACGTGTTTGCGTGTATGTACGTGTTTTTCATGTCCCTCTGCGTCTGTTGCTTTGTTTGTACCGGTTTTTGCCAGGTGAGTGCTCAGAAGATGCATCGTGTTCCTGTAGCTCCCAGTACTTTTTTAAATATGAATCTACTTAACAAAATCAGACAAATACATTGTTTCACCTTCCTAAATATAAGAGTTTTGTAATTAAAGTACTCATATTTTTATCTGTCAATTTATATACTGTTGTGTCTACATTGTATGCCTACACACACACACACACACACACACACACACACACACACAGTCATCCTTAAATTTATTCATACCCTTCCATTAAAGAAAAGACTACAAGACGGATGGATGGGTGGGTGGATAGATGGATGGATGGATGGATGGATGGATGGATGGATGGATGGGTGGATGGATGGATGGATGGATGGATGGATGGATGG
>JBAMHV010000022.1:2890324-2958058 GCA_037177535.1 Pseudomugil gertrudae
TATATATGTGTGTGTGTGTGTGTGTGTATATATATATATATGTGTATATATATATATGTATATATATATATATATGTGTGTGTATATATAAAAACCGTGATTTTTAATGTGAATGCCAGATGCATGTTTCAGAGGAAGAGGTGAAACTACAAAGCAGAACTGGTGCCTCTCTGTAAGTCGTCCGTGTGGAAACAACATCCTCCCCCGTGTTTAACGCCCGCTCGCTGTCATTCGTCCAACACTAGCCAGCCGGTGCGATCGTGGCGCTGGTGGAGTGGAGCAGCGGGAGCCGCATGTAAATGAACCACGGCTGCTGTTGTCACCTGAGGATCTAGAGGGTTAAACTGACCGCCCTGTCTTCATCGCCGGATAGTGGACTTTTTGGAGCGCGGATATAAAGCTGAACTGCACTCCTGTGAGGGAAACGCTGACTGGCTAATCGCTGCTGTTTCGCTACAACGCGGTGAGTGAACCTCGAGTTGTGTGGCTGTAATGTCCAAGCTTGATCCCCCTCGGATCCGCTGGTTGGTGGATCTGGACGGGCATACAGATGCGATCCCAGTAGGAATCAGTTTGTCGAGGGGCGACTTTACTCTCAAAATCAAAGTCTTGTTGGAAAAACTGAATTACTGCAGAGTTGCTATTTGCATAAAAATGTTATTTTCCTTGAATAATTTCCAGCTTAACATTCAACAAACTGTCCGTATAATGACATAGCTGTTAGAAACTCTGGTGGGGGACACAATCAATTAAGCCATTTGCATTTAATGGCCCACATGACATGACAGACTCAGCCATTATGCATGTTTGTGGATTTACCTTTGCATGAATTATGGCAGAGGGGCAGCCTTCCGGATGCAAGCAGAGAAATATGAAGTGTCAGCCCTTGAAGCTCAAGTCTAACAGTGGGCTTGCAGCCTGAGGGGAAACAGCATCCACTTCATCCAGCTGTCTGTCTGATGGACATCTTGCTTCTCCGTCCTCTCTGGAGCTGTGATCACATCATTGAATTACGAGGCACTCTTTTTTTCCTTTCTTTTTACCTCTGCTTATTAAAGAAGCAGAAAAGTGCTGTACGATGGATGCATTGGAGAAAGTATACTTAAACAGCATCTTCACAAGCTGGACAGAGGTTTACATCACTGATAAATCTGGAACCAGGATCTCCCACACAGGAAGATCAAACAGGAAAGGAAGGAAAAACAACAGCCAAGAGATTTATGTGGGTTTCCGTGGCTTCAGTAAGCACTACGCTGCCTCTTGTACTGTACACGGCCAGTACATCACGCCAACTTTTACTGCTACAGGGAGAGACCAGATCTGAACCAGCACTCCCACCTCAAATCCTGAACATCAGTGGGTTGGCTGGAGGAAAACTCATGTAAGGAAACTTTGTAGAGAGCATCTGGGTTAAATTTGCAATCCTGCTAAATCTGCTCTACATCTCAACAAGAGTGTGGGATGTAGGAACCAGATAGATGTCCTGAGAAGTGTATCTGTCAGAGGTCTCGTAGATTTTCTGATGACTTCCTGTGTAAATCCGGTTGCCAGCAGGTAATGGCTGTGTTTAGACTCATTTCTGCGCTGCCCGTGTCACATTAGAAATGATTTATCTGCTGTTTAAGTCTTGCTTACACTACTACTTAAAGTCTCAGCACTTTTCCCTTTTGCAGCTGCTGGATGTACAGTATGTGTTTACTGTGTTAAACTGTGCCAGTGGCAATAACCTTTTTGCTCATAAATATCTGTCGAAGCTACACGGCCGCCTGCTTGGAAGCACACAGGAGCATCAAATAAGCCGACAGGCTGCTGCCACAGGGGAGACGAGACCCTCTGTCCTTGGCTGTTGCACAGAAATATTGAAGCTTTTTCCTACCACTTGGGGGTATTTAGCGGAGCGTTTCTTCCAAAGCTTGTTGGAAATGACAGCCGCGAAACACCTGGTTGTCTTTAGGAAGGGTTTGTTTCTGCTGAGTGAAAGCGAAATGAAATCTTTCTTTTCTCGTGAGGCCTCTGTGACTCCAGAGAGCATGACAGGAAGCAGAAATAACTGCTGCAATGTGAACATCTAAGCCAGAATATCCCGAGATCTTTTCCAATATCCCAGTTTTTGAACAGATGCCACCAAACAGCTGTATGTTCAATCTGAAACTTTAATACAGGTGGAGGTGTGGTTGATGTCCTTTCTCATCTGACTTGAGTCAGACTCTACATCAACATTCACACCTTGAGACATTTGCTCACTTCCTAGTCCTTCATACTCAGAAATCTGCACTCTGGCCTGTAAAGATTAATTCAGTTAGTGCAGGAATCAACTCCCTTGTGTTCATTATTCTCCTCCGCCGCCTGGCACTCCTCCTCCTATCACACATTTCCTCTCTTGTCTGTGTCTTGGTAAAGGTGGATGAAATATTCACCAGGAAAGCTGTTGTTTTCCCGCAGGGTCTCCTCCCGCCCCCTTTCCAAGAGCTTCAGTGCCCCTCTACTCACCTCTTGACTCCCCTTTCTCCGCCGCCTTCTCATAATCTCACTCGCCACTCAACCCATCCAAGCGTCTTGGCCCGCTGCAGCACTTGAATAGTCTAAATGATGGAGGCCCTCCTAAATTATGCATGAGTTATGTCAATTATATCTTGTAGCTTTTCATTAAAACTGTTTCGTCCCTCCCTGCAGTACGTTTCAGTGGAGGAATGAGGGGAGCAGGAGACTTGTGCAGAGAAGTTCTCTGAGTATTAAATAGGTGTCATTATTTAGATCTACCTTTAAAGGGAACATAATGGGCCCCATTTAAGATGCTGTGTTGCACCATATCTGTCTCCAGCATGCCTCTAGAGTACATAACTAAATCATATGGGAGCTTTCAAGCCAGTTTGAACCAGGAAACATCATCTAATGGATAATAATATAGTGAATATGACAACAAAAGCAACATGTTTTGGGATGTAAATCAATAAAATTGCAATCCTGTGACTGTGTGATGATATTTTGTTGTTTAATTAGTCTGATGGCTAATTCTGTGTTCAGATAAGCACCTCTCTGCCTCCCCCTGGTGACCATGCGGAGTGTGAGCGCTGTGGTTCTGGCCCTCGCTGCTGTCGCCCTCAGCTCGGCAGACTCGGACACGCACAGACCGCGACACGACTCCAACCTGGAGATCTGTATCCTTCTGTTACGTCACGCAGCAACACGTGTCTGTCCGCTGTGCTGGGAGTCACGGGGAACAGATGGGTGTGCAGAGTGGGAATTTCTGTGTGGTGCACATATCCTCCTGACCTGTTCTTATCAGACAAGCGGCTGTTTGAGACTAAGAGGAAAGATCAGCTGAACGCGCTCAAGAATCTAGTCGAGCTGAACGACATCAACCAGCAGTACAAGATCATAGACATCATGCTCAAAGGGCTTTTCAAGGTAACGTGCACGTTTACAAGGCCACGGTGTCAGAAAACACAGTTCTGAGAGCTCAACCTTCTCCAGATAAAAAGGTTTTACAACCCAACACAGATTTAAAGGCTTTTTTCATCATTATGTTGCCTTTTATTTAAATGGCAATTCAAACTACTTAAAGCAGCATTGACTGGCATTAAGCTGGCAGCTTTGATTTACAGTATGCCTCCATTTCCCCGCGGACAGTCATCAATGCATCTGTGTGCCTCACAAGGACACCCCTACCGTGCCAGAAAAAACCCTGTCAGCACTTCTGTAGCACTCTGTGCGAGCGTGAGATGGAGTGTTTTACTGATGACCGACCGCTGGAATCTCAGCCCATATCTTTGGCTCTGAACTGGAGTGCATATGATGGGAATAATGGGCATTAGCTCAAAGCAGCACAGTCCCTATAATCAATCCAGCCTCAGAGTTGCTCAAATGGCTGTACAATCTTCGTTTTGGTCTTTTTAAACACTTTTTTTTGTATTTTACAGTATGTTATTTGAGGTAAATTATGTTTGTTGTTTCTTTAGGTGTTGGAGGATTCCAGGCAGATCCTGGTGGCGGCCAACATGCAGCCTGATGACCCCTTCCCCATGGACGATAAGATCAAAGAAGGTCTCCTCGAGTGGTTTATCATCTAATTGCTTTAGCAGCTCATCTATCCATCCTCTGCTGATAGTGGTTTTCTTTCTTTGTGTTAAATGAACTCTCTGTCCTTCCAGCTTATTCCCATGTCGTGGAGAACACGGCGTTTTTTGGCGACGTAGCCCTGCGTTTCCCACGTATCGTCCACCACTACTACGACCGCAACGCAGACTGGAGTGGTCTGCTGCGCTGGGGGCTGAATTTCTGCAACCAGACGGGAGTTTTCACAGGAGGAGCCCACCAGCACGTGCTCACACTTGTAAGTCCGGATGATCGTGACGCATTAACTTGTCGATAGCAATGAACAGGTGGCTTTTGGAAAAGTTCAAAGGGGGAGAAGACTAATTACAGCTTGCACAATAACAGCAAAGGCAATAATAACGATGCCAATAATGTTCACGTAAACAAACGTGTTATTGGAAAATGTGTCCAAATGTCAGAATCACAGCAGAACCCCACAAAACCAAACGGTTGCTTTCTATCTCATTATGTCTTTCTGTCTCGTAACGACAAAGTCTCATAATTATGACTTTAATTGATGACATATCTTGTTGATATTTTTCATTTACAAGGTGCATGCATGTGCTTCCACTCTGTTTACTGTTTACTCTGCAGTCAAAACCTGCAGAAAAAGATCAGATGATGCATCACTTTTATTTTTGCTGATGGTTAGTAACCGAGCAGATCCTTTGCAGCTGAGACGCAGACATAAATATCAGTGCACGGTGACCTGAGAGCTTTCCTCTGCAGGGAGATACAGTAAAAATATGGAAACACTGCAATAAAACGGTGCACCGCAACATAAAGCGTGGATGTATGGTGTATAAAAATGACAGATCAATGTCACAGTTTAAGGGAAACACTGGATAATACAGTCACCTGTTATGATGCTGTATAATTCATCACTGCTGCCAACTCGTACATCTCTGTCACTGCGAAATATCTCATTGGTCACCATGTTTGTACATGATGACAGCTGCAAAGCAACACGAGAGGGAAAAAAGAGGTTCCCTGTATGTCAGTGTTTGGGTTGATGAACTAAACCGCTGCAGGATTATTCATTGACCTTAGCAAGAGGATTAAAACATGGATTAATTGTCTGAGCAGCAGTTTGCACCCTGTTTCTGCCACAGTAACCTCATATTGGGTCTTCTGAAATGTGCAAACACCTTGTTTTCCTCCTGTCTTTCAGATGTCACAGGAGCTGGGAATAACCGAGAAGTCCCCAGACTTCATAAACCCATACCGCACAGAGAGAGACGATGTGAGTAGAATCAGTACATCTTGTTCCAGACTTTTATATGCAAAGTTATCACTCCAGTGATTTATACAAATGTTTACGGTGAAATTTTTCATCATTTTTCTGAGAAAACACGTTGAAACTCATAAAATATCACGTGCTTCAGGTTCTTCATACTGCTGAAGCTTTTCAGAAAATCCTGAGGGAGGAGGAGAAGAGGAGGAGGAAGGAGGAGAAGAGGAAAGAAATCCGAAAGGGCCCTCGTATTTCCCGCTCGCGCACCGAGCTATAGCGCCACACCTCAGTGCCCATGAGGAGCAGAAGAGGGTACGTGCAGTCAACAAGCCGCGGATCGACTCGTAGGCTGTGATCACGGCGAAGACAACAAAAGCTGCCGTCACTTGTACAAAAAGCCGGGTGCTCTGGTGAATGCTGGAGGAACAAAATGAAGCGGAGGAGAAGAGCAGTCACGGTCTGGCAAAGGCTTGAACCGCTGGCCATCAGCAGTAATCTGTAATTGGAAAATGTAACTTTCTGTAACAGGATGTTTCTGGAAATCAATGGGAAACTCATTTCTGAGCACATGAGGCCGTGTAACTGAACTTTGGAATATTATTCATTTTACAAGTTTACATAAAACGTTCCAATTCCCTCCGTGTGTTGTGTCTAGGTTTAATGTGTCAAACCCGTACGCTTTAAAGATGTGTGGTGGCTGGATATAAGTTTGATCTCATAAAATGTGACCCGTTTCTGTTTAAGTTGAGCTGTATTGGTTGTTTGGGGAGTTTTTTTTATTCATTCTTGATCTGGAAATTGGTAGTTTTTTAAAGGGGTAATTGTCATAAAACAAACTTACTTTCTGATTGCTGCTCAAAGTTATAATGACTGGTTTCAATATTTGTTTGTAGAATGCGTTTTTTTGTCTACATCAGTAATTTATTTCTTACCATGAGGGAATCGATGCCTTTTTTTCTTTGCTGTGCTTGTTTCTGCCTTAATGATCCGCAATTATCAAGAATGATTTTTTAAGAAGAAATGTTTTCTTTCACCTTACAGTTATGTCTTTGTTAAATAATATTTCTTGTTACATTAGCTGAAGATGGACATATTTTAATGGTTTAAATCTTAGAATTAAATTGATGTAATTTTAAAATAGTATAATGACTGTTATACAACTATATGTATATCCAGAAAATATTGCTGCAAAATAAACAAGCCATTTTGTTAACCATTTAATCGAATAAAATTATATGGAATAAAAATAAATAAAACGAGCGGAAATAAGTGTGTTTCATATGTGTTTCATACAACCTTTGCGCTTTTTGCTGCGCCTTCATTTGTTTGCGACACGAACAGGATAGCTGCAGCGGCGCGAGCACGTCACGTGACGTCACCATCAGGCCAAATGTTTGTTTATACCTTGTACTCAACACCGTAAATTGTCTGTAGCTGCTCTTTAGAGAATTAAATTAAAAGTTAAATGCAGACCAGAAAGCATACTGAGTGACGACTGATGTCCTGTAACGAAGGTAAAATTAATTTTTTTTTAAATATCTTTGTTAGCAACATGCTAATAATAGCAGGCTAACGTTTAATCGGTTGTTGATCAGATTAGCTGTTCTGGATTGGATTAATACGATCTCTGAGTTTGATATTTGATGTGTATTTGGTTCCATTAGAATATATAAAGCAGGATCATAAAGTATATCCATCCTAACTTGTAGAAAAGCTAGCTGATGCTAACATTATTGTTTCTGTGCAGAAACTTCTTGAAGCGTTGATTGTGAGATATGTTGTCAGAAAAGTGCTAGAGACACAAAGAAAATCCTGGCCTGAAACATTTCATCGCTTTATCAACAACTAAGAATAAAATAAGTATAATTTTTAATCCAGAAGAGCTTTTTGCCTTAAAATAATTATGATTATATTTTCCAAGCTGCCAATATGTGAGTTAAAGTAACAAAAATCATGAAAATATAGTGAAGAAAATTAATCATAGAGTAGTAAAATGTTTTAATTGGCATTAAATAAACTGACTAGTCTGATTTGGTCATTTAAAATGAGCTAAAACCATGAAATGTAAACATTTAAGAATGTATCAATTACCAATATATATTCCTTCTAAATGTTTTGCAAGGATAATCTATCATCTAATTTTCTGGAGCTAACTGTGGTTTGTAGTAATACTTGTCACTGGAAAGGCGTCTGCAGAGCACTAGCAGCATTGTACCTTCATCTCACGAGCAAAAAGCTTCACGGCTTTCACGGTGGACATGTTTGGTGTTTGGCTCTACAGGAAGACTATCAATAAATATGTGTGTATTATGACATTGTGACACAAACAGCTGATCCCTTATTGCAACCAGACGTGTATAATCCAGGTGCCATAAAGTCCTGCTATGCTTTTAAATCTACCTGTACATTTAGAACAGGTGTTTTCACCAACAGCCAGGCTTACCTGGCAGATGATGTGTGCTCCGGACAGGATTTCTACTTTCTGAACCAGAAATAATCACCTCTGGAAACAACATACTGATGGTGACAGTAAATGGCATCTCACTCATCACTGATATCTTTTTTTTCACACATTCTCTTTAAAAACATTGAGCTTTAACTTCCTGTTTGAGTATAAACTCCTGGTATGATGTAGTTTATCATCTCAGGGGATGAAATGTATTCAAAACCGTTGAGCTGAATGTCAAGAGCGACAATGATATTGTACAGTTAGCATTTGTGTCACGTTGCCATGGGAACTGATGTGGATTTGGCTCCTTTCAGGCCCATTTCTCTGAATCTGTATTCAACAAAAGCAGCCAATTAATAAAATGACTGAATGGGAGCTCATTAACTGAGCAACATCCTTCCTTCCCAGCACACTCGATGCACCATTTTAAACAAGCTTCTGCTGTTTTCATTTCTCAGTTTTTGAATAGAAAAAAGCTCTTGAATAAATTACACGAGGGATCCTGTATTTTCCATCAGGCAAAGGAGTTGCATTTAACTTAATCAGAGAGAAATGACAATCCTCTTATCAAATTACCACCTCTGTTGCAGTGTTTCCATCAAAGGACGAGGGGAAACAGGAGCTGGCAGATATGGAGGGAATACTTGAAGATGGCCAGTTTGAGACCAGATGGAGCGATCAACTCAGGCTGGTTCTCATTGGAAAGACCGGATCTGGCAAGAGCGCGTCTGGAAACACCATCTTGGGCCGTCGGCAGTTTCTGTCACAGATCAGTGCCAGCTCTGTCACCCAGATTTGCGAGCTGGGGAGCTCTGAGCTCGGTGAGGAGGAGGACGCAGAGGAAGGTGGCCAGGCAGTCGTACACAAGAGGAAAAGGAGAGTAATGGTGGTCGACATGCCAGGTTTTGGGGACACTCATTTAAGCGTGGAACAGACTCATGCAGAGATTGCCAAGTGTGTGTCTCTCTCAGCTCCTGGTCCACATGCTTTCCTCCTTGTGGTGCCAATAGGGCGATATACAGATGATGAGAACCAGGCTGTGTGCCAGCTAAGTCATATTTTCGGGGAGGAATCTGTCCGTCACCACACGGTGGTTCTTTTTAGCAGGGGGGATGACTTGGAGGGCATGGAGATGGAACTGTACCTGAAGGAGACTGCCCCTGCTGGGCTCAAAGCTCTGATTGACAGGTGTGGGGGTAGATACCATGTACTCAACAACAAAGACCCCAGCAACTCAGCACAAGTTAGAGAACTATTCATCAAGGTGGATAAAATGGTGAAACAAACTAACGGAGGCTTTTATAGTAATGGGATGTTTTTAGAGGCAGAGGCTGCCATCACAGAGGAGCAGAGAAGGATGCTGAGGGAGAGCGGGAAGGCCGAGGGTGAACAAGATGAGCTAAACAACAGCGGGATGAAAGAACAGGTTGCACTTGTTAAACGGAGGAGGTGTGACTTAAATTCAGACAGAGGAGGAGAGGAGGATTTCAGAGTAGAGAGATGGACAGGGGAGAGCAGAAGCAATGTCTTTAGCTTCCTGCGGGACCGGCGTCGGGGTGGCAGCAGGGTGGTCAGCAGGCGGCAGTCTCTCCGGTCTTCCCTGAGTCGCATGAGAAGGGAAGCTGCGCTCTCTGCTAAGGTGTTGGACCGGATTAAGATTCTGGTCGCTGCCGGGGCAACCGGCATGGCAGTCGGAGCCGTGTTTGGGGCGGCCGCCCCTTTAGCGGCTGCGGCTGGAGCATCTCTTGTGGGGAACTCGGTTGGAATTGCTGCCGGTCAGTTAGCTGGGATGTCCGTTGCGGGAGGTACGAGTGTCGGAAAAGCAGTGGGTGCCATAGTGGCGGCAGCCTCTGGGAAAACTGCCGTGGCTCTGGGAGCAGCAACAGGTGGAGTTTTGGGTGGTTCTGTGGGAGCTGTGGCTGGTGCGGAAGCTGCCAGTCCGCGAGAGGGCGCTTTAGAGGCTCTCGGTCAGGTTAGTATGATAGGAGCTTCTGCTGTCGGAGTTGCAGCAGGTGTGGGATGCACCATGGGAGCTGGCGCTGCTTTAGGGGCAGCTCTGGAGGGAGCAGCCAGCAGCACAGCGGTCCTCAGTGGAACTGAAACTGTAGCTGTAGGTGCAGCAGATGTAGCGACTGTAGCTCAGAGTAATATAGCTGCAGCAGCACAACATGCAGCGTCATCTATTGGGAGTGTAGCTGCAGGCACTAATCAATGTACTACAGCCTTAGTAGCTGCAAATGTCCCCGCAGGGTCAGCTGGGACTGTGTGTGAGCTAGCAGGGCCTAGCGTAGCATCAGTAGCTGGAGGGGCTGCATCGGACCACTGGGGCACCGTGGCAGCAACCACTCGCATCTTGAGTGCAGTGGCTGAGATTGGCAAAGCTGCCGCTGGCATTGCCCTGGCCGGTGGGCTGGTAGTGAAAGTGGTGAAGGAAAAAGTGAGATGTGGCACAGGCACAACAGAGAGCAATTACTCAGAGAAAAAGTCTTATGAGATCTACTGGAACAAATAAACGAAGACATATTGTTGTTATTCTCATCGCTTCCCCAAATCTATGAAGAATATTACTACCATGGAGGTGTAGGATGCCGTGCCACAAACAAGCTGCACAATAAAAAGAAAATATATTGTTTTTTATCTCTAAATATTGATTAAAACTGTTTGTTATGAATTAGTGGAACGGCATTTGATATAGTTGCTTCATTTCAGGATTTCAGACATTTTTATATAAATCAGATGCAAAAAAGTCACTTAAGTTTCAAACTACGTCAAGTTATTATAGATGTATTTTAGTAAATAAAGCAAAAATGCACTGATTTCTAAACAGATTCCCATTTGCAATTAAAACGGTTTACCCAGAAGGCTTGTATGTTAATCGAACTGATTTCCTTGCAGTGATGTGTGCGAAAAACTAGCAAAAAGGCCAAAGTGTTATAAATAATCCACATGCTGAAGTGTTTGCACTTATTGATCAGTGGTAGGGTCTACTACGTTGTTTGACAGGAAAATGTTTGCAGTTATTTATTAACTGTTTTGACAAGTAACGGCTGTTTTTGTTGTTGAAATAATTATAAATATTATTATAAACTGCTTGTTTTCACAGTTCACACACCACCTAAACAGTATGAACTTTAAAGTAAACTTTACTTTGTTTATGCTTTCAGTCCTGTGTTGATTTAAAAACAATACAATAAAACTTTGAATGACTGAAATTTTTCCTGCATTATTAGTGCTTTTTTAAAAAGTGTTGCTTTTGCTGTAGCAGTTTAGATAATCTTTCATTTAGATTATGGACTTGTTTAACATTTAAATGGGAATTGTGGATTTTATGACACGTTTATTTACCATCAAAGTCTGAAATCAATATGAAGAAGAAGTGGGCCTCGGTTCTATGAAGCTAGGGGGCGCGGTTTATTCAAATGACACAGAAGCTTCTGATGCTTGACGTACTATCAGACCACAGCAAATGCGAGCCTGTCATTGGAGGGTAATGACTGGTCTCATGACAAGAATAGCCTGCTCTTAGCCAATCAGGTTGCGCACTGGGCCACCGAGTCTGTTTGTGAATGACGTAATTAGCGTAGAACAAGATGGCGCCGCCGTCGGAAATAAATAGCTGTGAATGAGTTTATCGACGTGAAAGTCTGCCTCCTTTGAGGCTTTAGTGTTCTATTGGGATTTTTCTGATAAAAGAGACGCTCGCCGATCAATTAGGGTCGTTGTGGGTGTTCCTTGACCTTTGAGAGGAGCTCGCGGATCTTCTGTCCTCTCTCCCCTGCGACCCTCCGGGGACAGCCGCGCAGCCGAACCGATGACGGACAGGATGGACACCGGAGAGTACATCTCCAACATGGAGAGCATGGACCCGTCTTTATCGGAGTTAGGGGATGAGTTCACGTTAGGAGACATTGACGGTGAGTGTATTTGTTATTGCCGATAATGTGGAGAGTTGTTTGCTAAATGTTTCCAGTCAGAACTCCCCTCATCATCCCTCAGCAGGTCCCAGTTGTGACAGAGAAATTAAAAATCCACTTAATCCGCTTCTGATCATCTGAAGCTAGTGTTTGTTCACCATGCTGTTCGTGCTATTATATCAACTTTATTTGTTTATATTTTGTACTTTTTTTCAGCTGAATTTCTTTAAAGACGGCGATAACATTGTGGTTTTTTTCAGTTGTAATTGTTCTTTTAATGCATCTTTTATTTGCACAAGTAAACAACATTTTAGGCTTGTTGTAATTTCTGTTTATTGTGAGCTGAGTAAAAAAAACTAAGAAACTAAGTGACGTTTATTTGCACACTGCAGTTGATACACAAAACAAAGATTCATGTCAATAAATGGGTTGTTTTTAAGGACGATTGAGACATTGACATATTTGTCTTTTATCAAAGCCAAAAAAAGATTAAACAACAATGTTGACTTTATATCTTCTTTTTATTATTAAATCCTTTACTTTTATAATTGTT
The DNA here is from genome assembly GCA_037177535.1 of Pseudomugil gertrudae. Classification (NCBI taxonomy): domain Eukaryota; kingdom Metazoa; phylum Chordata; class Actinopteri; order Atheriniformes; family Pseudomugilidae; genus Pseudomugil; species Pseudomugil gertrudae. Next base: position 2,902,570 of record JBAMHV010000022.1, read on the forward strand.
TTAGCTTTGGAAAAGACTATACTGAAACCAACAATAAGGGAAATGTGGTCAAATTAGTTAAATAAGCATCCAAATCTAATATTATAGATTAATATGTTATTTAAAAATATTTTCTTATTTGTGAGACACAGCAAACATGACAATAACTTAAAAAATTACAAGATTGGTACATTTTCTGAAATGTAATTGTAGTTTAGAGTTTAGCAGGTTTGTTGCAGCTATTTTTTCTTTTTTTTACATCATTTTCAATGTTAACTGCAACATTAGTGGCCCCCACATCTCTGTTCTTCAAGCTTCTGTCAGATAAACTAACAACATCTCTGATCCTATTTGGATGTTTATTTAAAGACTATTTGGCAGCCTGTGAAAGGATTCAGGTTTTGGTGAAATACAGGCCAAGTCACCAGATTCCCATTAGGATGGAGTGGACTGGCCTGATAGAGGTCCTCGCATGTCTGTTTGTTGTTTGAAGAACACTCCGTAGTGGTTGTGACAGTTTAGGAGGTATAAATGGAAGATTGTGTGAAAGATAATAATAAATTGTTGATTATTTAACAGGCAGGTTGTAGTGCTGATAGTCCAGCTTTACTCTGTCTGTGTTTGGCCCTGGCCTCAGGGACAGATATGTCATAATTTCCTATTAGAAAGCATGAATAACTGTTTAAAAAAGTAATTTACTGGCAGAAATAAGAGAAACTTTTGGAAACAATTTGAAGAAGATTTGTGGATTTTAATAATTTACCCCTTAAAGCTCTGAAGACCCCACATTTTTGGGCTTTTTCTTAATCTGTAACAAATAAACTGCATTTTACACATTTATCACACGTGTTCCCTTTTTAATATGACATCAGAAGTATTCAATATATCATGTGAATACAGAGTTGTAATAACTTTCCTATAAAAAATGTAGTTTTGATCAAAATAGCCTTTGGTTTCATTAAGGGTTCAAATCATTCATCCTCCAGATATTTCTGCACATTTGTTGTGTGAAGATTGATATAAAGCCCCCCCCCCCCCTTTTTTTCCAAATATGTCAGTTAACAAATGCAACTTTATTACATAACTTATTATTTTTGCTCTCAGCTGCATTAAAACAGGCTCCTTTGTGTCTGCTGCGTGTTCAGAGTTGCTTTGTCGTGTCTGCCACTAACATGCTGCATTTTGTGGAGATGGATCAGTGTGTCCTCGCAGACAGATGAATATGGAGAGATGAACAACTGCAAAATGATCTAACTGGTGTTTTACTTATTTGAAATAATTTCTTAGACTCTGGGGCAGACTTTTACTTAAAGATGAAACTTTCTTTAGACAGACATTATTTGCTTGCATTAGCATCAGTGGCTGCTTCAGATCTCAAACTGTGCTAATAATTATACAACAATATATGAATAGCCCAACTATCACATTTTAAAAAGTTAATATATGCGTTCAAATGAACATTTTTAAGATAAAAACCATGTTATGAGAAATCTGTCGAAACAAGAGGACTTTTTTTTAAAAAAATAATGATAACCACTGCTGTTTAAACTGTCTTTATAACATTGACTGAGCTTAAAAATGTAGAAAAATACTATATTTTAGCTTTTGCCATCCTCTACCACTAGTGGTTTTCCATAAACCACTAGGTGCAGCAGTACAAAGGTTGTGAAATTTGTATTCATATACACATTGTTGGAAAATTTTAACCTTTTCTGAGTTAATGAGCTGCATTACTTGCTTCTTTAAGATTGTTGCTGATGTCTTTCCTCCTTAGCATTGTGTTAATACACACCTGAATTTTTCAGTCCAACAAGCCTGTGCCTTTACAGAGGTGTTTATCCTGTAAAGGAGGCTGTTTGTGTTTAGTTACTTTAGCATATTTGCTTCTACATTTTAGCCCAGCTTTTAAAATAATGTTATGTATTATGTCTTAAGATGCCTTTAATCTAACGAAATTTGAAGTCCTATTAAAGGCCAGATTGTTTATTTCATAATGTCCTGACATGTAAAACCCAGACCTTAGAATTGACGATAGGTGTGATCTATAAGTTATAAAAACATGCACGTGTGCAGTCAGGAAGCAGGAGAGTTACATTTTCGGATCCAGTTTGTCTCTTCAGTTTCTCAACAGTGGATGAAGCAAAAAGAAAACTAGTGGTTATCATGCCGGGAAGTTCTCCTGATCATGCACTCCACATTTAGGCGCAGACATGTGCTTATTTATGTCATGCTGCTCTCAGACAGTCCATCAATGTGTTTTTTGTCTTTGGCTGCACCCGTTGTCTTACTGCATGACTAAGTTCAAGGCTACGGGCCAGTGACCCTGAGTGCTGAGGCTGTATCAGCTCAGCTGTGATGTAAATCCATTAAGGGAACTTCCAACAACAGGAACTCTGTGTGGCTTCTGGCCAAAGTCTTGCAGCTCCTACAGACTGACAGTAACGGACCCCATGCTCAGAATTACCAACTTTAACAAACTTGCTGGTCCTCATATCGGTCAAGAAATGGAAGTACGTTGAAGTTAATTGATTTATCACAAAAAACAGATGCAATTAGGTTAGTTTAAATAAAACCTCGTAGGATGGTCTGCAGCAGATTAAGCAAGATGTGACTTTTTAAAGAATAAAAATAAACAGCATCTGATCTGAGTATAGATCATCATGTTGAGGATCTATAACAACTTGCATGTAGGATCACTTAACCGTGGATGTACAGTAAAATCAATGTTGTCTCCCTGTTAATACCCAGTAAATGAAATTAAATAGAGTTTAACATGTGTTTTAACAACATATTATTCCCATGGTGGCATCATCTATTCATTGTTGTTCTTTAGGGTTGTAAGGCCTGCAATTTGCTTTCAAGGTTATCTGTTTGAAGGCTGATTTGTAATGATTCATGAGCTGAACAGTAGCTGTGCTTGTGTAAATGTGTCACATCAAGGCCGTGCCATGCAAATCTGAAGGCATGTTTACTCTCAGCTGTTAGTAATAAGCAGCATTAAGACATCAGGGCATACATTAGAAGCTAAACAAGGGTGTAAGGGCAACTTTTTATTAACCCATATTGTGTTACTTTCACCTACAATGTGTAACAATTTTTTTATGCTGTAAATAAAAGGTAAAATATAGAATTTAAGTATACCTCTTGATCCACTCTTATCTGTGAGTTAGAATATATCTTAATAAACCCAAACTTACTGAAAAACCCTTTTTGTTTTTATCTCCTCAGAGATGCTGCAGTTTGTCAGCAACCAGGTGGGAGACTTTCCAGACTTGTTTGAGGATCAGATGACCGCAGCAGGCTCTTTACAAAGCGGTGGTAAAGTTTCCACCCCACAACCAGCAATGCAGACCCTTCCGACTCCCCAGACACCAACCACTGCTGCCTACCAGGGATCCAACACAAGCCTGTCAAACTCCCAGACACTGTCCCTCCAATCTGTTCCTCTCACCCCTCCTCTCACCCCCGCACAGACTCCCTCCCCCAACACCACCACCTCCTTAGTGCAGCAGCAGGTGACCCGCAGCCCTCCGCTCCTTCAGCCACGGCCTCAGGTGGTCCAGCCCATCCAGCCTCAGCCCCAACCGGCAGCTCAACCAACTATCCAGGTATCGGCTTGTTTTTGGTGCACACTGAGCTCTTGTAGCTTTGTGTTGGTGCAGGGGTATAAAAAAGGGATATGTGACACCTGCAGTAATGCTGTAGCACTGTAGCTTTGAGTGTGACTCAAGAGTGCGTATTTTAAAACACTCCTGCATGTTTTAGCAAAACTAAAGGAGATTTTTTTATAAACTACCTATAATAAGATGTCAAAATAGCTCTGATGGGTTAGAAATGCATGTGATAAGACTGTTTTTGTTTTATATAAAATGCAGATGCACACTCAGGGCGTCCCCATCCAGACCCAAAGCTTCCCAGTTCACACACTGGTTCAGACCCACACCCAGACGCCTCTGCCTATTCAGACGCAAGCAGCTCAAACAGTGATGATCGCCTCCAATGGTGCACAGTCACGCTTCATCCAGAACCCCGTCATCTGCCATCAGAACCCCGCTCAGGGTTTCCAAGGTGACTACCAGACAGTGTTTGCAATGAGGGGAAATATGAGTGTATCCAAGTAAAACTGATCATAAAGTACATGCTGTCTCAGCAGTATGTTTGGTTTTTCTCAGAATGTACATGATGGATGATCTATCACTTTGCTTTTCATTCCTCTAGTTCTCCAGCCACAAGTGCAGAGCATCATGGCATCACCCCAGCTCCAACCAGTCACCATTCAGCACCAACGTGTTCTGACCCCAACAGGTCAAACCATTCAGACTCTTTCCACAGCCCCCGCCGCAGTCCACGCCATGCAGCAGCAGGTGCAACAAGTGCCTGTAAGTAACTCATCTCCTGTAAGCATCAGAGACAAATAGACAAAAGGCAAATGTTCTGGGTCTCTCTCCACCAGGTTCTGGTCCAGCAGCCTCAGATTCTGAAGACGGAGTCCCTGGTTCTCACAACACTGAAACCAGATGGGACACAGGTGTTGTCCACCATGCAGAGCCCCGCAGGCATCACCACCCTAACAACACCCATCCAAAACACAGCTTTACAAGTTCCAGTATGTAGTGTGGCGTTGGTGCCCAGTTTGATTTCCCGGCTCCTGCAAAAGTCTCTTGACACTTGTGATTTTTTTCCCCCAGACACTGATGGGTAGTAATATTCTGACAACCGTTCCTGTTATGATGGGAGGTGGAGACAAGCTGCCCATCAAACAGCTACAGCAAGTCTCCTCCAACTGCACCGGTGGAGGCAGGCTTAGCATGGAGCAGAGCCAGGTGACAGCAGGAGGTTTAGGGCCAGGGGTCGTGGTTAAGGAGGGCGAGAGGAGGACTACCCACAACATCATCGAGAAGAGATACAGGTCCTCCATTAATGATAAGATTGTGGAGCTCAGAGACCTGGTTATGGGCAATGATGCTAAGGTAGGAGGGGAAAACATTAAGACTGCTCTGATTTCAGTCATGACTGATAGAAACATGAGCCTCACCTGTCCTCTTTCACATGTTTTCATCTAAGATGCATAAATCAGGAGTGCTGAGGAAGGCTATCGACTACATCAAATACCTTCAGCAGGTCAACCACAAACTACGGCAAGAGAACCTGGCCCTCAAGATGGCCAACTCGAAGAACAGTGAGTTATTTTCTCCTAAAGCTGAGAGGAAATTATTATTTATGATCCCTGAGATTAATACCATATTTGTTCTTTTTCATCCCAGACCCAGTGACACTGTCCGAGGATGTGGAACTCAAACAGGAAGTTGTGATGATGTCTCCTCCAGCCTCAGATTCCGGTTCTGGTTCCCCTCACCAGTTCTCTCCATACTGTGTGGATTCTGAGCCAGGAAGTCCTTTACTGGATCATGATCAGGTAAATCCTGTAATTTACCAGATCATGAATGACTGAATTACACATGTGTACAAACATTAGAAAACCTTTGTGTCCCCCTGTAGCCAGTCAGGGTAATTGCATGAAGAAGCTTTTTTTTTTTTTACTTGTGTTTTATCTTTTCATAAGTGTGTTTTTCTTTCCTCTCATTGTCTTTTAGGTGAAGAGCGAGCCTGATTCTCCATCCTCGGTTGGAGTGATGGACCGTTCTCGGCTGCTGCTCTGCGCACTGACCTTCTTCTGCCTGTCCCTAAACCCTCTTCCCTCTCTTTTGGGCTCAGAGTCTTCTGGGAGCCCAAACCTGTCTACAGGCCATGTCCCATCAAGAACCCTTGTATGGTTTCCAACTCACACACAGGACTTGGGTAAGCTACTTTTTTTATCACGCAGAAACAGGACCTGTATTTGTTCCAACTTAATTTGATAAAGACGGTCATTTTGTCTCATTATCCAGCGTCTTGGCTGCGATGCCTGTTGCCATGGGTGATAGTGTGGGTGCTGAGTGGGGTGGGAGCAGTGTGGGGTTGTGTCAGAGTGCTGTACCTGTGGGAACCCATCACACCTCTTCACTCACCAAAGTCTGTGTCTTTCTGGAGGCACCGCAAACAAGCAGATCTGCTTCTCAACAGGGTGAGCACAAACAAAGAAACAATGTGGAAACTGGGTTTTCCTTCCATGGTCGTCCTGTGGTGTTATTTTTAGTTTGTTTAAATTATATTCATATCTGAGTCATGATCCTCATTATTTCTTCTGTCTTTTTCCTCCAGGGTGATTACACGGGAGCTATGACCAGTTTAGAAACTTGCCTCTCTGTCTTGACGAGAGCTCTTCCCTCAAGCAACCTGGACCTGATCTGCTCTCTCTCCTGGAATTTGATTCGCTACTGTTTGCACCGGCCCACTCCTCTGGGCTGGCTGGTGCACCAGGTCGGAGGGAAGCATGAAGGAGAGGAGTCGAAGACCAGCGCCAGAGACGCTGCACTGGTTTACCACCGGCTGAGCCAGCTGCAGCTTACAGGTCAGCGATGAGAACAAAGTAGAGCAATCCTGAACTTTAAACGACAAGAACGGAATAAAGCAATGTTACTTCTCTGTTTGTCTGTAGGAAAGCTGCCTGAGCGCAGCAGCTTGTGGGCTTTGTCTCTTTCTCTGAGTGCTGTCAACCTCAGTGAGAGCGCCCAAGGCAAGATGGCCCCAGCTCAGCTTGCTCAGATTTATGTCACTGCAGCGACAGCGCTGCGCACTGTGCTGGGCCACCATCTCTCCTGTCTGCCTGTGAGTGTCTTTACTGGTCCGTTATTACTCGTGTGATACTGTGACAACAACAAAAAACAACACAGGCATGTTGAGTTTCAAACAGTCGGATCCTGTCTGCTGTGTTTACCTTTCAGGGTTACCTCCTGGGTTGTGCAGAGAGCGTGGCCAACCAATCAGAGAACAAGCTAATCCCCGACTGCCTGCGTTGGCTCTTCACTCCATTGGGCAGGCAGTTCTTTCTGAGCTGTGATTGGTCAGTGAAGTCAGAAAGTAGCAATGGGGTCTTCACTTCTCAGAGGGACTCAGGTTGGTTTATTTTTCCTATTTTTATTACTCCTGATTTTCTCCTTTCTGTAGGAAACTTGTGTTGGATAATTATTCTGTTTTCCTCTTCACCGTCCATCAGCTGACCCCATCGCCCAGCTGCACCGTTGCTTCTGCAGGAAGCTTTTGGAAAGAGCTGTTCACACCCTCATCCAACCACAGAGCGACTCGGATGCAGGCATTCGCAAGAACGACTTTGGGTAAAGAAGCAGCAATGACGACATTTTACAGCAGGAGTGTTTAAAGATAGTCCTGAAGATGTTTCTGTATCCCTGCTCCAACACACCTGGCTTCTATTAAATAAACTCAAAAGCTAATGAAGTTCAGCATAATGATTGATTATCTTGAGTCAGCTGTGTTGGACCAAGGATACATGGAAAACCTGCAGGATTGTGGCCCCTGAGGACTGACTTTGGACACCCCTGATTTACAGCCTTTTATGGATTTCCTCTTAGTTTTCATTATCGTTCTCATTTTCACTGCTGTGTTACCCTCACAGGGAGTTCTCCAGCGCCTTGGAGTTCCTCGAGTTGTTGAACAGCTGCACAGAGGACTCTCCCTCGCCTCCTCCTCCTTTCTCAACTCCTCCCAATCACACCACCATTCCAGGTATAAATGGCATGGGAGGAAACTGCCGTCCCCGTTTATTAAAAAGCATGAATCATAATCCGCGTTTATGTGAGGAAGAGAGAAAAATTCACCTTTTGTGGATCTAGCAGTGCACTCGCTGTCGCTTAAACTTTGAGATAGATTATCACAAAAAATGCTTCCAGTTATTGATTTGTGGTAATAAGAAACTTGCAGTTGATAAGAACACAATGACACTGTGTTAAATATTAAAAACATGCATGCTCGCTCTGTTATTGGAGGCATGCTTCAAACAAAGCATTTCACATCAGCTCCTCAGAAGTTCACTCAAGCTGCAAGAGCTCACTTTTCCATTTTCTTATCATTTCCTTCCTTTTTCCTGTATTCTTTTTATTGACAGTGGGGGACCCAGTGAGTCGTTGGTGGGCTCTGGTCCTGAAGGCTGCGGTGCACTGGCTGCAAGGTGATGATGTCGCAGTGAGGTCACTGCTGGCAGAAGCAGAGCGAATGCCGAGAGCTCTGCATATTCTTGAGTAAGTGTGATAATAATGGCGGAGTAATGAGATCAGATATTAACAGTGGGAGGAAGCGTGTTGCAAATGCTTTTTTTCTGTTGGATATCACATAACTCCACATGCACCTGTGGTTGTTGTGCCATATGACATGAAAAGGAAACCTGTCTCATTAATGTAAGCTGAAACTACAACTCTCTGGTCCAGATTTAAGTGATTAAATCTGCATTTAAACTATTTTTCCTACAATCATTTAGGTTCCAGATCTTTAAACCACATTAATAAATGAACCATTGCCATGGCCCTTCTCTCCCCTCCTGTTTTAGCCACCCTCTGCCCAAAGCTGTGCTGCTTCTCTGTAAGGTGGTTCAGATGAGCCTGTCTACTCTGAAGGGGGATGGGGTTGTTGCTTGCCTCTCTCACTGTGACAGAGCCAGCAACTACCTGCGCTCCAGCATCTCTGTGCCTCTCACCCAGTCTGGGAACTGGCTCAATAAGGTAGGGTGCAGAAATATAGCGCCCCTGTCTTTAAGACCTACTCTTGGTTTGTGATTAGACGGCTTCTTCTTGCTCCATGTTTGGTATCAAATGACTCTTTCTGGCTTCAGTCACTGCCTTTAGCCATGCACGCACACACACACATGTGTTAGGGTCAGGGCTGGTTGGAGTAGGGCTGCGTGTGGGTGGCAGGAGGTGGCTGTGGTGCATTGTGGTTGCATTGCATGATCCTGATCTGAGTGCAATGTGTCTGTAGTGCAACACAGAGGCCTCCCTGAGCACGCACTCGCTACACACCCAACCACTTAACATCGTATAGCATATAGATGGTTTGACAGATTTTAACATGCATGTGGGGATGCTTATTTATAATTAGTTGAATGTTTTTGGTGGTCAGATTTGAGTCACACTTAGAACACCGGATAAACACCAGATAAAGAAAATGATTTGCAAATATAGTGAGCTGCTCTTTTTTATGATTTTAAGGGGGTAGAGCTGCTGGTCTGTGATCTCCTGCTTACCTTAAGAACCAGTTTATGGCAGCGAGGAAGCTGCAGTAATGGAGAACCTGGTCCAGTGCCTGGATCCCAGCTGGCTGGTTTCCAAAGGGACCTCAGTGCACTCAGGAGGCTCACACAGTGCTACAGACAAGCACAACACAAGGTACGTCTGAGACGAGATCTTATCAGCTAAAGGCTGCAGCTTTACTCTTTACACACACACGCATGCACACATATATATATATATAAGTATATATCATTGTACTGTAAATCTAATTTCTATGTTGTGTGTTTGGTCAATGTGCCTCTTTTTGACACAAATGTTTGTGCATTTTATTCTTGTCTGTTTTATTTATTTAGCATTTTTGCATCTCTGCAGATCTAAATCCAAGTAATGCCCAATAAAGCAAACCTATTTATAGTTCTTTCCATTGCATATTATTAGTGATTTATGGGTTAAATCAAGATACTTTAAGATGAGATCTACTATCATGCAGTTTTTTAATGCATCCCTTCTCCAACATACCTGAATCAAGTGAAGGACTTGTTACCAGGCCTCTGCAGAGCTGGATGGTGTACAGCTGTTTGATTCAGGTGTGTTGGGGGAGTGATGCATCTAAAAGTTGCAGGATCACGAGGCCCAAACTTGGGCTAAAACATGTTTTTCTAGTATTCCTGCAAATCCCAGCAGACAGGTGTGACACTATAATAGCATGACAGGATGGTATTACACTGTTTCTGCCCTTTTTTACTGCTCTCTGTGGGACAGAGAAAAAAGTTGTAGTGCGTTTGACATTTAATATCAAGCCATTTAATTAGTTTTCAAAGTGAATTGTTGCAGTTTGGGTGCCTCCATGTTAGACGTAACCTTACTGTAAATTTTTAGTTTTTCTGGACAGAAAAAACTAAACTGTGTCTATTTTTGTTGTCCTGACTCATTGTTTATCATCAGCTGGAGCTAATTAGACCAAGTCTAATGATGTCATTTGTACACAGGATTAAATTGCAATCAGCCTTAGCTCTCAGTATTTACAGCAAATGTTGCTTTTTGTTTGGTGGGTTTATTGAAGGTGTTCCTTCATGAGACCACAGTGCGACTAATGGCAGGTGCCAGTCCAACAAGAACCCACCAGCTGCTGGAGCACAACCTGCGACGAAGGACGCACAGCTCATACTCGGCTGGTATGCAGACCCTTATGCACACAGTTACAACCCTCAGATTCACATCAAGAATATTGACCCACACTTTGTTCTTGCCTTGCTGCTGTCAGAAGGTGAGTGTGTTTTAGGTGAGAGGGAGAGAGCTCACGCCATTCTACTGGCCTGCCGCCACCTTCCCCTGCCTCTGTTAACCCCACCGGGCCACCGAGCTCGTCTGTTGGCCGAGGCCAAACGAACCCTCGAGCGGGTGGGAGACCGTCGGACCCTGCAGGACTGTCAGCAGATCCTGCTGCGCCTCAGTGGAGGCACCACCATCGCTGCTTCCTGAGTAAACTCGATGAAATGAGGACCAGGCTACTAATCCAACCACCTCATGATGATGTTTAGAGACGTTTCCTTTCATCCACAGAACACCAGGGGTGGATTTTTGCTGTCACACATGTATCAGCGCAGTCTCAACAGATGGCTACACATTTACAGTCACACCACCTTCTGGCCATTAGTGGTACTACACACCAAATTTCAAGAATCCGTTTATATTCACTCAAAATATTTCAGGTTCTTCTTTTGCCCGTGTTCCACCCCTCATCTATGTTTCAGATGTTTGCTTTGGTAGTTTTTTGCGCGATTATGTTTACAGGAAAACATAAATCTCTAAATCAGGGGTGGGGAACTTGAACGTTTTCCATGTCTGATTGGTCCAACACACCAGATTGAAACGAGTGAATCACTGGGTGGATCTTGTTGGATCTTGTGGATCCATTTGATTTGAATCAGCTGTGCTGGACCAGGGATGCATGGAAAACCTGCAGGATTCCAGCGACCCGGTTCCCCACCTCTGCTGTAAAGTATCAAGTCTTAACAGGTCCAAAGTGGAATTAGGGACCATTATCTAATAGTTATTAATAATACAGGACAGCAATTTATTGATTAGCTGTCGGAAACGGTCGTACAATCATTATTAGCACACGGCAAGGGGAGTGCTAGAATAACTATTGTTTCATTTAAAGCTTCATTTAAGGGCTTCACAGTTTTCCAGAGTAAACAACAGAGCTCTGTGTATGGTTATCATGTAGCGCATGCACGCACACACACACACAATGAGAAGCTTGTTTTTTTGTTTTTTATGTACGCTTCTTGTCTACCTCAAATGCTGTACAATGCCATCATTGTACTGTGGAGCATAATAGGAAACTTAAACGCCATATTAGTTCCCCTAAATTTGACTTTAATCACCGTGTAAAGAGATGGCCCAGTTTATATGAGTGTCCTTATCTTGCTGAGCTGAGTGTGGGACTCGACAGCAATGCTTAAATAATTTGATTCGAGAGCCGCTGCTGAGATGCTCCTTAATATCCAGCAAAGAGCAAGAAAATGGTTGGATTTGGAAAATGTCTAAATAACAGAGGGAAGCAACCATGGACTCAGGATGTGTGAAAAATGCCTGACACACACCTACACACACAAATGCTTATGCATATTACATATGTGATTGTATATAAGTTGTACATAGGCGGGTAAACGAAAGTGGATTAAACAGGAAGTTCTTTGCTACATGAGAAATAATGTACATCCAAAAAGAGCACCTAATTGTGCTAGGTCAACTGTCTAACCCTTCAGATGATCCTCAGAAACCTGGCCTGTGATGGTGTCACATGGTGGCTGTAAAACCACCTCTGAACAGCACCTGTGGTTGAGCAACAGGTGCATGAAACTCATATGATGTTTAGTGGTGTCATACGTGGCACCTAAGGGCGTTTCCCTGGAAGTGAGGTTCAACTTCGATGTAAAGATCTCAAGCAAAAAGAAGAAAATATAACATGTTTCATCTGTTTGGAATGATGGAAGAGGTGTATTCTTTATAAGCGCTTTGTCCATTTAGCTTTTTATTTGTAATGATCAACTTATGTGTGACACAGCACTTTTGTCCTTGTTTCTTTGCTATCAGTATCTTATTTAATGGCAATGTTGTGTAAATGGTTTTGGGGGCCAGTTTTGCAGTTGTTTTTATTGTTTTTTTTATTTTTAAAGAAAACAGAACCAGGTCAGAAACGGTCTGAGAAAAATCTCGGATGTTTTATTCTAAATTGAAATGTAAATCTCTTATGTAGACATTTAGCATAATGTGTAAGGATTACTACTTGTAAACAAGTTAATTTCTTTGGTGTACAAGAATTCAGTTAATGGAGATGTCCAGACTGTCTACAGTGTCAGCGCAAACTATAACCACAGCAGTGCTACAGGACCGTATGCTGGTTTAGCTTCTGTGACTGGGAAAAATAGAAATGAAGAAACAATGCTTCGGCAGCCATTAGCTTTTGTTGTTGCTTTAATTGTAATGTCTTTTCCTCTCAATGTGTTTCTATTTGAACTCGTGTTTTTTTGTTTTCTAATAAAACAATACAATAATTTCTGGCATATATGATGATTTTTGTGGCAAAAGTGCAGTTTGGGGAAATACAGACACAAACCAAATATGGGGAGTTTGTAGAAACATATTTTTGACTGTCCCGTGACTCTTGGATAATAATAATGTGAAGTTGGCGTCCTAGGTATTTCATTAGGACGATAACATCCCGTGCATACTTGTGGAAACGATTTCCGTGAGTTGGGGATGTGCAATCACTCATAAAAAGAAATGGAATTAACTAAAGATTAAAGCTGCTGTCATGAGATCACAGTGAACTGATAAAGTCTCATTTTAGATGGCAACACATATATTTCTGTTAGTAATTGGAAGGCCAGATACTCTTAATGACATTGAAAATACACAGAAGTTAATTGGTTTAGCTAAATATGGCATATCATTACTGTTAAATTATATCTAAATATTTTTGGAAAACTATAATGAAAATATACCTTAAAAATGTACCAGTAACACAACACTTGTCCAAATTATATTAATAGTCCTTAAAGGGAGAGCGAGAAAAAAATCATACTATATGAGTCATTCCAAGGTCAACAGATTTGAAACAGCCAAATCAAAGTGAGCAACTTTAAAGTTTCCTTTTCTCAGCAAAAAAAATGGACGCTTTATTTCAGTAATTTCTATGATTCAGTCTTTTTTATTTGTTTTTTTTCTGTTTAGTCAAATTTTTGTCAAAAGTCTGACTGAACTAGTCTCAGCTATAATAGGTATAACATAGCTTTTGTGTCTCATTTCTGAAATCACTGCACGGATGAAGGTTCAGAGGAATCTTTCAGGGCAACCCACGTTTCTTACCGGACAAATTTAAAAGACGTCAGCTAAGAGGCAAGACCGGAAGTAAATTTCAAGTGTACTCACGTGTACAACATGAAAAACACAAAAAACTTTAAACATGTTTCCAAAAAGGCTCAATTTAAGCCAGGATCCAAGAAAAGAGAAAATAAATGCATCGTAACGTTTAACGACCAAGACAGACAGTAAGTTTATCCAACATAGTTTAAAATAATGTTATGCTATAGGATGCTAGCATTAGCTCTCAATGGCTTTTTCTAAGGTTTGTATTTATTATCTAGCAAGTGTTGTTATTATACCATGCAAGGAAATGTTAAGTTGGTGCTATATATGTGTTATACGGCAATATAGGAATTTAGGCCATGAAGTCATGCCGTTTTAGAGGTTTTATATTTAAGGTGGATGTGATTAACCTGTAACCCCAAGCACTTTGGTATGTATATTCTTATGCGCCCAATTGTTGAGTTATTATCTATACCTGGAATTACTTTTCAGTTCTTTTAGGGAGCTGAGATAATGTTTGCTAATGTAACTGGTGCTTCTGCTATTTGCATGACTTAACCAGCAAACAGATGGCTGAGTGATTCTCTTAGATTAATATTTCTACTTTCCTTTCAGAGAGTTTCTTTCTGGATTCCATAAGCGAAAGTTGGAAAGGAAAAAAGCAGCAGTGGAAGAAATAAAAAAGAAAATCAAGGAAGAGCACAAGAGAGTTAGAGAAGAAGTAAGTGTAAAGCATTTTGAAATGTGGGCTTGATAAAGATCCACATAAAAACTGATATGAGATATTTTCTGATCTCTTCAGAGACATAAAGAATATGTGAAGATGCTGAAGGAAAGGCAGGAAGCTCTTGGTAGGTTAAGAGGATTTTTTTAACCTAAAAGTTTATGTGCAAATCTAAATCTTTTTCTTCTTTTTGGGGTTGCTTTACAGCGGAGACTGAGGATGCTCTGGAAGAGGCAGTAACCAGTACAACAGAATCTGTGCAGTATGATCATCCAAACCACACAGTTACCGTGACAACCATCAGTGATCTCGACCTATCAGGGACTCACTTGCTTGGATCTGTTGCTAATCAGGTACACATAAAAGCTTTTAAAGAACCGTTTGTATGAAAAAGAACGTCTGTTTACAGTTTCTTTATTATTGAATATCTCTGATTTGAAGTCTGAAGGGGACAAAGAGGAAGAAGATAAGGAGGAAGATGAGGAAGAGAAAACATATTCTATGCCAAAGAAAGCTGGTAATCCAATCCTCAACAAAAAGTAAGCAGCCCCTCATGTAGAGCGATATATACCAGCATTAATGTTGATGAGTCTCTTTTTTTTGTATTTAGTTGCTTTTCATTAGACATTAAATCAGCTTCAACGTGACTGAGCACATACTATTTATTCTAATAACACAGTGATGTGGTGATCGTCTTTGAATGTTTGTCGAGTCTGTTCCTTCTGATGCCACCCTTTATACGCCTTCCCCCTCCTTTCTGCAGGATCCGTTCCCTCACTGCAGCACTCAACACTTTCACGTGTAAGCGGAAGAGGAAAGGGAAGCCGGACGGCAGAGGTGGACGTGGTCGTCCAGCAGACAAGAGACCTGGTGTCACAGAACGTAAACACACCAGGACCAGCAAGACTCATAGACGGCGACAGACTGGGAAGAAGATGCATCACCAGGACTGAGAGTCTTTATAAGCCTCAGATGAGGTTCAGCTTAGAGGGGAAAACGTGACTTTTTGTGTCAGATGAACAGTCGACTTTGGAGTATTTATGCTTCTGTGTTTTAATATTCGATCGTCTGTTCCATCTCTGACCTCTTGACCTCCAACCTCTTGAAGTACCGTGTAGATTCTTCAGCTTTTTTACTGTATAGACATGTGTTTTGATTAAATGAAATGATCGTATTTGAGAATGGCTTTGTTTTGGTGTTTCATGTCACAGTGGGTCATATTGCTCTCTTTGGAATTTTGTTTCTTTGCTGTATTGTTAAATAGGAAACCTGATGCTGCTGTCAACATCCTCTGTTCTGCATCAGGAAACAACCCTTAGCTCTGTGTTTCCTTATAGCTCACTATTACCTGTGTGTGTGTGTGTGTGTGTGTGTGTGTGACCTCAATTACAACCAGCCAGACTACCTAACTGCACCACGAGTGGGTTTAATGTATGCTTAACACCCCCAACTCACTAGTATTTATTTATTTATGTTAACCTGAGCCAGCGTGTGGCAGCTGTCACTACCATGAGCGTTTCATTTCGCTTTCTAAAGCCCATGATATTTAATACAGCCCCTCAATGGCAGAGCCCAGCAGGTTACTGGCTCCATGTTGGGTCTGGGCCTGTGTGTGCTTCAGGTTCTGTGTTAACTGAGAGCCACCATGGCAGTCACAGATGCTTCAGTTTCACTCATTGTTAAAGCAGCCAATAGCATTGAGTCTAGCGTTAGCAGCCCGGGAGGATAGAGAGCATGGGGAAGATGAGGCATGTGTCTGATGGGGGGTCTGCTGAGAAGTTCATCCTCGAATCCCAAATGATATATTCAAAGCGGAGCTGACAGCACGATCTTTTTCTGGTAATTTTTTATTTTTATTATTGTTTAGTGCATCACATTTTTTTCAAACAAATTTCCATCATGTTTTCTAACAACCTTAATGGTTAATTAGCTGCTTCCTCTCCTATTAGAAGCTGTTAAATTGTGTTGCATAAGTCTGGTGGGTTTTCTGTGGAGCACTTTGACAGTGCTTATACTGGATTCTGTTTCACTGTCCTTTAGTGTGATCAGTCATCACTCAGTAGTTGCACATCTTGCATGGAGCAGTAGCTCTGCGCTTACAGTTACCTGCTATAATGCCAGGTCTGTGTGACCACAAGTGTGAGGAAATAGCCTGATATCATGACAAGTGGCTTAGGGAAGAGGGTATGCAAATTATTGTGGGCGTTTTGTTTTTTTAAAACATGCATCATCACATAAAACTGCTGTTTTTACTTGTTTTACAGTAGATTTTATTGCTACTTTACCACATTATTCTTTACCATGCTGCTGTTTCTCAGTCATCTCTGGGATGCAATGTGAGAGCAGGTTTCCCCTCCAGACTCACTATGCCCCTCTCAGACGAAGAGCCCACCTGCCCGAAGTTCCAGCCCAACATCTTTGACCCCTCCCGCTGCCACGACTGTCTGCGCCAGAGGCACCTGCATTACAGCACAGGGGAGAGCATCGAGGCACAGAAACCCCAAACGGAGCCTGAAACCGGGGCTAAAGCTGGGGTTGGAACTGGGATCGGGTCAAGCAGAGGAGTGCCGCTAACGCCAATCCCATCCCAGCCAGAAGGAGACACCAGTAGTAAGGTAAGAAAGGGGAGAGGCCAGGAAGCAGGAGAGCTGCTTAGCAACAGGAGGAGAAATGCTAATGTGAAACTAAGACAACATGTACTGACTGATGGGATTAGTTGGACCTGAGGAAAGCCAGGTAGGTGAGGGAGTAAAAGGTCACAGGTGAGGGCAACAAAACAATGAGGATACATGCTAAATCAACAGAAAGAACTTGACTTTAATTGTTTTGTAGATCAAAACTAAGTTTCAGGAAATAACAGTTTACAGCATTTTAAAAGAAAGATGGCTTATTGTATCAAAGGGGCAAGCAATGAAATAGCACCTCTGGTTTAGTTTAGATAACATGTTTGTGAGATCATAAATGTCTTCTTTTTTCTTGCTAATGAATTAGAAAAAGGTCAGAGACAGAGAATAAGAAGTAACAACATAGGGCAGGGCAGTACTGGCTCCCATTATAAATAAATGAAGCTGGATCACTTACTATTCTCTTGGGAATCGTATGTAATGTTAGAACGAGGTGCAATGTGGGAACTGGATGTTAACAGTGTTAAAAATGTGAAAACGCTGCTTGCTTCTCATCTTTCTGCTTTCATAAACGGTGAACCTCACGTTGTGACCCTCACTGGTTTCTGGAAACAGGACATTGATTTGCACTGTGGTTCGAAGAATATCTTGTCTGTAGGTTCCTGGAAAGCATCGGGAACAGTGTTATTTTCTGACAAATACAGAAAGTTTTGGAATATTTTCAACACAGAGCTGTGTGTTCGAGAGGGAAAAACGGGCTGAAATATTAATAAGGAAAGCCACGAGGCAGGTTGGGTTACACAAGTGTAACCCTAATCGAACATGTGTCTGTCAGAGAGCACCGAAGGCACAGACACTCCACCAAGCCTACTATTCTAGGAGGTGGAGCCAGACCGAGATGTCAGGGATTAAGTATGGACGCTGCTTTTGTATGCTTTCAACGCTGATTCATCACATTACCTCTTTTTGGCCTTTGCTTGGAAATGTTGCCACCCTCAAGGTGGACATCATCATCATCATCTTTGTGTCTTGGAGCAAGATGAGGCTTGCTGAGATGTTGTGATTGGCCAATGTGCTCCCTTGTCGCCCTATCAGGAGGATTCTGACTGTCTATCAGTGGTGAGCAGCTACTGTGATGTCAATGGAGGTTGTGTGGGCTACGAGGAGACCTCTTTGTGCATCCTGAGCCCAGACTGTGAGCTTTTTATTTGTGACAACGACAGCACAGACAGGTAAGGGTGTTCAAAGTTTATGGTGATACATTTGAAAGTGCTAAAAAGTCAAATGTAAATATTCAATGTATACTCTGTAATCTCAATCTCCTTGTCTTGTGCCTTGTACTTCTCTTTCCTGATTGGTTCTCTTACTCTCATGGACCCTGTTCTTCTTCTGTCATTCTCTTACTTTTCCATGTAGCTGTCACGAGCAGAGTGAAGAGTTCAGCAGCTCTGTTGGTACAGAGGACGAATACTTGCCGGTACGACGCCGGCCCTCCAAACTCAGCATGACTCGACTTGACCGTCCACCTCACAGGCCAAACCCACGGGCCTGGATGGATGATGATGCTCCGAGCAGAGACACCTTCACAAGGCGTTCAGGTGCATTCAAACTTGATTTTAAATGTTCTTATCAAATTTCCTGGCAGATTACACACTTGAAGGAAATCAAGAATAAGGATCTGTAGACTTCTTATTTAGGAATTTGTAGTTATTCTTTGGGTCTTCAGTAAACCCGTGACTTGACCAGTCCATATCCGGTTACAACCAGAGGTGTTCTTTACTTGGCAATGCTATTTGCAGGCACCAGCTGAGGTGTCAAAAAGCAATTATCTGTAACACAATAGGTGTCAGGGAGTAGTTTGCCAGTTGAACTTTAATGTTTGTATCTCCAATGTCTTTTTTTCTATCATTATATTGAATTTTCTCTTTTCTTTCCAGGATTTAAAGAAGACAGGGAGAAGCGTGAAAGTGGCTACTTTTCCCTGGGTCGGGCAGCAGGTGCCCGTTCACTGCGGGAAAACAGTCCACCTACTCCTTTCCGACATTTTGAAAGAGGTCGTCCCATCTTTAACTTCAGAAATATTGAGCCTAAAGATACCATCCCATTTAGAAACCCTAATCTCGGTGTGGCATCTGAAAGACAGATACCAGATGTACTCGAGGACCTGCCTGTGGAAATCCCTCCTCCTGACCCCTACCAAGTTGCCTTTGAAGTTGAGGCTCAAGTTGGCCCTCGATCTCCAAGTCCCACTCCATTTAAGATAGCCGAGTCTCTCGCTTCCAGTGGCCGAAAGGGTTTAAATCGAGGGAATCTTTCTTCTGGCATCTCTTCCTATCAGTCATCAGGACGATATGATTCCTCAAAGCAAGTCTCTGCTCTGCAATCTCGCTCCTCTTCTCCCTCACGGGAAAATGTGCAGTTCAAACGTAGTGAGTCCACTACCTCTCTAAACAGGCAAAACTTTAATGGGGGAAGGTGGTCACATGGGGTGCCGGGATCCAGAAGCCCCTTGCAAAATGTTCGTGAACAACGCTTCGAGTCAGGAACTCTGCCAAGAAATTTCAAATCATTTGCTAGTTCAGTCAAATCCCAGTCCAGCACAGTGTCTGATCTTAGGAGTACCCCGCGCAAGACAGAGGGTACCAGTTCTTTAGGCAGGCGGAGTTGTGACAGCAGAAGCGCATCCCCCTCAAAGAGGGACTACAACTCTTCAAGCCAAATGTATCCTCGTAAAAATGAGATCACTGCTGGTTTATCACATCCTCGTGGTGGCAACAGTCGTACTTCTTCTCCATCTAGGCCGACCGCTGACAGACCCAGTTCACCCTCAGGGAAAAGTTACACCTCATCAAGACAGTCAGTCCTTCATAAAACTGAATCACTGATGTCTCTAAATGGTCATAGTCACCATGGCCGTTGCGGCTCCCCAGTAAGAGAAGGCTATGGTATTGAAAACCAGGCTCTGCTGCGTAACCCATCGACTAGAAACAGACTGAATGGTGAGGAAGTTGAAGTTCCCACCGCATCTTCGTCTAGACGAAGTAATGACAAACCAACTCAATCCATACTTCGTAAGACTGAATCGAGCTCTGTCAATGGTAGTCGAGGTTGGGACAGCCGTTCCTCATCTCCTGGTCGGAGAGGACAGGAAACAGTTGGTCAGTATGAACTTAAGAGGAAGAACAACGCTGGTTTGTTAAATGACCATAGTCGTGACTACCGTAATCCCTCGCCTTCAAGAAGGAGCTATGAAGCTCCGTCTCAGCCTCTGCAACATAAATCTGAATTTAACTTCCCCACCAGGAGCCATAATGGACACAGTTCACGGCCTGTAAGGAAAAGCTACGATGCCTCTGATCAACTCTTGCTTCGGGAATCTCAATCTGGCGGCTCCTTAAAAAGCATGAACCAAAACAACAGCAGCTCTTCACCCTCCATGAAAGGCAACAGTGATCCACCAGGATATTCAGTGCTGAGATGTGCCTCTAATGATGATTTCAATCCATCCTTTCGGAGAAAAAACACTCACAGCGAAACGAAACCTGACTCCTTTCGCTCAGCACATTCATGGCGGGGATCCACTCATTCCATCCACGACCCCTCGCTATCTCGGCCCACTTCCCCCTCTAGGCAAACCACAAAGAGCAGCAGAGCTGCCTTTGTCTCCACGGAAACAACCAGAACCTCAGACAGTACCAGATCTGGGGCTGGTAGACACGGTCATTACACATCACAATCCCCCTCTTCTAATGGCAAAAGGTTTTCCCATCGTCCACGGAGCCCCTCTCCTTCACCTCAGAATGAAATGCAGAGGCACACCTCCTCACAAAGCTCCATAGAGTCCTCAGAGTCAGGAAGACTCTCAGCTGGATCCACAGGACGGAACAGGGAGGAGTATGCCATGATGGCTGACCTACCAAAGGTCAAGATGATCTATCAAAGGGAGAATCCAGGCCACGTGGAGCAGGCACAGAGCCAGCAACCCGTTCGGAGGCAGGATCGCTTCAAACCAGCCAGGTTTGGTTCATGCATAGGGACAGAAGAGGGGCTGCTCCTTGCAAATTACTTTTAAATTATTTTAAAAGCGAGTAAATACTGTGTTTAATGAACGTTGCTGTTTTGTATGATGTAGATGGTACACTCTGAGCCAACCTGTAGCTAACTTTTCTTCCTACACCTTCGGCTTGTATAGATCTAACCTGATTGGACAAACTGTTTGTTTCCTTTTAGTCACTCCTTGAGCAAGCATCCCTCCACAGAGTGGGAAGATGCAGCAGACACAGAGAGAGAATGGCACTATGGGGCCAGTGGGTATCTATCACGAGCTCATTCTTCCACCTCATTACAGGTAGGTCAGCTGGAGGCTATGTGAGCTCTACTGAGGACAAAGAGTTGAGTTCTTACTTAGCTTGTGACTGGTTTGTTAAACAGTGTTTTAGTAAGGTGATACAGATCAAACCAAAACATTAAAACATCCAAAATATGGCATTTATCAGAACTTTACCTACACCACCTACAAAAAGGTCCTTAAAGGGGACATATCATGCAAAATCTACTTTTATTTTTTAGCCGTTAAATACATGTTTTTGTGCACTTTGAGTGCACAGATGTGTAGAAAAGCACTATACAAGTACAAGATCATTTACCATTACCTATATTATATCAGCTCTGGATCTTCTTTGTCATATTTTGCATTTAATCACACATCCAGTGTTTTCAAACCGGTTACTGGTCTGGACTGCAGGCATCCCAGTCCAGCAACTGCACTCTTTTACAACAAGATATACTGTTGCAATATAATAGATGTGGTATATGGTTTAGCATTGTCTTTTAAAATATACAAAGCCACCCCTGAAAAGTATTATATGGGTGGGAGCAGATGTTTAACTTTAACTTTAATCATTATTAATGCATCTCTTGATATGCAAGTTGTCAGTTCCATAGGCTTTAATGCACCATATGGATGCATCATTTTGAACTAAGCACAGCTAACAGGTCAGTTTTCCCCTCCTCTTTAGATGATGCAGCATGCATGGTTTCTTTCTTTCCCCATCATTTCTAAAAAGAATCTAAAACTTCTCTATCACATAGTTTTTCACTATACCTCATTTTAAATTAAATTGACCTGTCAGGTTCTGATCACAGTTTCTGGATCATGCTCGGAAATGTCTTCTTTGTTTGCTTAATAGAGCTGAATTCTGCAATCGTAGCTGCTTTCATAGATATTTATTTCAGGAAGTGGCAGAAAGTTTATGCAGCTATTGTTTACTTTTCTTTGTTTTTTTAAATACCACGTACTTTTCTTCTAAAATCTTTTACTATGTCAAATTGTAGATGAGAGGTTATTTGTCGTGAAATTCTAAAATGCCTCATTTTAAACATTTTAAGGACATTTTCACTCTGATTTTGCACCATTTCCCAACTCATTGTGAACTGGGTTTGTCGATACGGCTGGGATTTGAACTCCTAAACCCCGACACGAGCACACTTCATTAAGCGCCTTCCCCCTTGCACAATATAATCCATCGCAGTGCATTAGCAGTTTGTGTCCTGAAGTTTTTCACCTGCCTGGATTGTTAATGCTTAACCACATCTCTTAAATACTGCACGAAAGTCCAGCTCTTTTTATTTGTTTAGCTGGACACTTTACAAGCTTCATAACTACATGCTATTGTTATCCAGAGATCTGGGAGCCCCACAGCAGATGAGGGCAGCTCATGGAAAAGTAATCACCACCAATCAGAACAAATGCAGGTATGTTTGTCTCTTACTAGATGTGTGTGTGTGGTATGACCAAGCCATAAGGTGGATGAAATAACAACACATTTGA
This sequence comes from Pseudomugil gertrudae, assembly GCA_037177535.1. Lineage (NCBI taxonomy): Eukaryota > Metazoa > Chordata > Actinopteri > Atheriniformes > Pseudomugilidae > Pseudomugil > Pseudomugil gertrudae. The sequence goes on from JBAMHV010000022.1 coordinate 2,925,223, forward strand.
TCTGTTATCACTAATATTTGCAGTGCATTTAATAACTTTCTGGTACACATGCTTTATTAGAAATGTGTCATGGTCCTCTGTCTAATATTGATCAGCTTTATAACATATCCTACCTGCATGTGTTGAGCACAAAGTGTTTGAAAAATGCACTCTCGCTTTGCATTGCTGCTCAGCGCCTGGGAAGTGTGTGTCTATACACTTTACCTACACCCCCTACAGTCATTTCATAAGTCTGACTGAGCTTTGTCAATTGTGGTTTGCTGGGGCATGTGTTGAAATTCCTGAACTGAAACCAATAGCTACGCAGAGCACATTTTAGAGGGGGAGTGCCATTTTATCTGAACCCAACAGACTTTTTCTGTCAGGCAAGTTTACTCCTTAAAAAATCTAAATAAGCTAAAATTTCCCAGGATTTATTTACACCCAGGAAAAATGAAGGAATATGACTTCTTCCCATTCATCTTGCTGTTATGAAAATCTGTTGTGGGTGCAGGTAATGAGGGGTCTAATATATATCTTGGGGTTGTTAAATGCTCATGAGTATCCCCCCCATCAGGACCCTGTTTTTACAGAAGCAGCCAGGCTGGAGGTTAGCGTGTTTTCTCATATGGTCTCCGCCCAGGAAGTGGCAGACAGGGCAGAGAGAGAGAGGAGCAGCAAGTCGCGACACATCCGTAACGTTTACTCCCACTGCTTTTCACTAAGTTTAGAAAATATTAGTGAAAAAGAAAACAGCAGCTCATCCATGTCAAACGTGCTTTGTTAAGCTATCCTGGACGCTCGCGACTCGCTTTAGATTAAAGAAATATGTATGAATGGCGGGTTTTTATCTTATTTTGCGTAACGTGAATGTTCCGCGAGGGAGCAAGGTGCTTTTTGCCCGAGAGGTTTAGATAAGCCGAGCGGTTCCAGTTGAGAAAAGAAGAGTTTTGTCTACTAACAGTACTTTTGTGTTTATTATTTTACGTGTCTGGATCCTGTTATCATGACGGTAAGCTGCACCCTCTTCGCCAGTATCTTGAAAGCAGTTTGTTTTTCCTGTCATGTCATTTCTTCCTGTATTAATATTTGTTGAATGAGCTCTTGCTCGGAGCTAACCGTGTCTAGCTCATTTTTTATGACATATTAAATTATATTTGCTAAGCGCTCTGATGCTAACTGTTTTAATGTTTGACTCGAGGGGTGTATTCAAAGTTACCGCTAGCTTAATAACTTTTATTTTAATGTAGCAGCTTGTAAAACGTTTACACATCTGTTAAAATGGCAGGTCTAAAAAGTCACATACTTGTTTGTTTGTGTTTGTGTTTGTTATTTACAGTAGCAGGACGTGTCGCTAGCATGTAGCATGTAGTCTTGAGGTTTTCCAGCCACCTGTGTTAACAGGTTTTTTTTATTGATTCTTTAAAAAGATACCGGAAATAAACAAGTAGCTAAATAGTAATTATTAAAATAATTTACGTAAGAAAAAAAACTTTTGAGAAAATAAAAATAGAAAGATTTAAAAAGACTTTTAAAAAAGTTTTTTTGACGCTTGTTTCTTGATTGGTGCAAATCTTCTAGTGGTTTCTCAGGTCTTTCATGTACATTTTTGTTGCTTAGGACCACTGTACTGTTAAAACACACACACACACACACACACACACACACACACACACACACACACACACACAGAGCCAACAAACCTGGCAACCTGTTCTGATAAAGCAATCATGAGGTGTTGGCTCTCCAAAACCTGGTAATCCAGGAGCTGTCATCACAATGAGCATGCTTTGGGATCCCACTGTTCACATTGTGTAGCGAGGTAACCTATTTAACCAAGCCTAAGGGACAAAGCTCTCCAAACAATACTCCTTTATAGTTACCGGAGACCAGTTTAGGAGCAAAGCACGTCTCAAACCCTCTCCAGTTTGTTGATCCTCTTGTTTCCATTTCAAACTTGACCATTAGAATAATATGTTGTTCCTAAAACACGCTTCCTCTTACATATGCTGCCTTGGAGCACATATAGACTGGCTAATATGAAGTTATATAAGGGTTTGACATGTCACAAGTCATCCCTGTTGTTTCAGAAAGACTTGTCTTAACCCTGATAATGCATTAGCTGTTATGAATGAAAATAGAAAAACTAGACTTGCAGTCATCAGATTGCAACATTAGCCAGATTAACATAAATCCATTTAGTAGATGAGCTAGTTTAAAACTAGAAGAAACCTGGGTGGTGCTCTGGCTTAAACTGGGAAAAGACAGTTAAAGGGAATGATTAAAGATGCCAGAAACACTGAGAAATGATATTTTAGGACAGGAGGGCAAACAAATAGAAGCAGAACAAAGTGTGCTGGTACAGGAATAAAAGGAGTAAAGAGTGTAGAGGTGAAAATGATGGGAGTTTAATGTCTGTGGGAGATGACATGCCAAATGCAGAGGGATTTCACAGTGAGGAATGTACATGCAAGTCGACAGAGATAGGCAAAGTGAGGAATGCATGACGGGAGAAGTTGCCTAATCTTAATCTGAGATCACTACATCTTGAGGTGCCTTTACACATGTTTTCTCTTCCTGTAATGGTGTTAAAAGCAAAAGCAGGCCCGCAGCAGAGCAGCACATTGCTGTGAAAACACAGTTATCAAGCTGCTAATGGAGTCTATTGCAGGATCACAACAAACTTTATAAGCTTTGAGTTTCAAAAGATCATGCTAATTTAAATGTGTCTCTTTATAGTACATGTAGTGTAGGAAACGGGTTTAATTTGTTTATGGAAAAATGAATCTGCAGTATATCTGTTGTCTTCAAAGTACAATGATGTGATAAATCCATGGAGGTGTGGCCGGTGCTGATTTCTCAGAGATGTGGATGCAATGAGCATGTGGTATCTTTTGATATGGGCTTGTGGTGTGGTTTGTTCAGTCCAGGTTCATTTGTTACACCTTTCCTCTCCGCTTCTATTCATGCTTTGTGTTTCTTTCTTTCTGAAATCTATTCAGACTCGCTTTTGATTCACAAATGAATGGCCTTGACTTACAAAGACGTTGCAGAGCTCTTTCCTGACAATATTTTAGCAAATTTTTAAATATTCTGTTGCCGGTCAGGGAAATTGACATTGTATATGCTCTGCTTTGCAGCCTGACCTCTTGAACTTCAAAAAGGGATGGATGTCAAAACTGGACCACAATGGGGAGGTAAAGTGTCTCACCACCATCTTTTGTTTCTTATGAGCCAAGTGATGGTATCAAATTGTCCTTATTATGACAATGTGGCAGCTTTAAGCATAGCAATCATCTTCCTCTCTGAATGAAATGCTTGAGTGAATAAGCCTCACTTCACACATCACATGTCTCCAGCTCAACATGGGGCCTTCCTGTTCCACTGATGTTTGCCTCTGTGCTTTCATACATGGCTTACTCCTTAAATCAGACATTGATATTCTATATGTGTACACATGCTGGTCAAATTAGCTCAGGATTAATCTGATATGTTTGTTTCTCTAGTGGAAGAGGCATTGGTTTGTTCTGACTGATGCTGGGCTGAAGTATTACAGAGATCTGACTGCAGAGGAGGTATATCATTCTTACTCTTAATGGGTAATTCCTGTGATGATGATGATGACGATGATGTGACATGTTAAAATGGGTTTCACTCAGCATTTGAAGATGTTCTGCAGGGGTGTTATGAAGAAATGGACAATGTTCCTGTGTTTTCTGTGCAGAAAGATGACTTGGATGGGGAGATTGACCTGAAATCCTGTATGAAAGTGTCTGAGTTTGATGTGGAGAAGAACTATGGGTTTCAGATTCAGGTGACTTATCTGTGTAACAAACTCTCACACCGATTGTGTCGGACTTGTTTTCTTTAGTTGCATTCATCCTTTTTATTTCTGTTATACTTTCTTTATTCCCCTACCACAACTTTGGTCTTCACACCTTTCCTCCCCTTATTTCTCTTTCTCAGTTTATCTTCATCTTCTCCCAGTTCTGGCAAGTATTTGTCTCCGTAACCTGCGTTGTTGTTTTTTTCTTTTGTTCAGACGCGGGAAGCTGTGTTCACATTGTCCGCCATGACTGCAGGGATCAGGCGTAACTGGATAGAGGTTTTAAAGAAGTGTATTCGGCCCACAAGTTCTCCAGACCTCACACAGTAATAACCAGCAGATGTGTTACATAACAGAGCTTTGCTATTTTAGAAGTGTTAGGCTTGTAAGCAGTGGCGCTCATTTATTAAAAGTTTTTTTTTAACAACCCCAAATCAGAAAAAGTTGGGAGATAATGAAAACAGGAGATCCATAGAGGAGGAAATGTAGGCACATGATAACTGGTTTGTCTTGTTTTGTGGACGTTTAGTCGATCAGTCATTTGATTATTACTTTAAATCTGTTCTTTAAAAATGAGAAATTATACCTCATCCTCCTTTGTAAATATTGTTATAAAACCATTATGGAGAAGGGTTACCCTGCACTCCCAGTGGATCCCTTTGATTGGTTTCCTCAGATGAACCAACATTCCTAAATGGATGAAAGAACCACATGAAGATGGCTTAAATTCACAGCTTAAAACACATGTGTGAAGATCCAGTCCTCGAGGGCCAGTATCCAGCAGGTTTTGCTGTTTACCTGCACTAACACACCTGATGCAAATCAAATAGATCCAACAGCTTCTTGTCAACCTATTAAGTAATTCCAGTCTGCTGTGTCGGAGCATGGAGACAACAAAAACCTGCTGGATACTGGCCCTCAAGGACCTGAGTTTGACACCCCTGGCTTAAAACATGACCCGATTTAACGGTGACTTCTCTGGGCTTGATAGCATCTGGGATGGACCATTGCACTGGATAATGTAGTGGTCAGAACCATGACTATTCTAGATATTATAGTAAGAAATAAACATGTTGTGTTCTGCACAGAGACAGAAAGAACTGTCCACATTGTTATCGGTGAATGGTCCAAAAAGCGTCTGACACCTCGGGCTCTTTCCACCTTCCACAATGGTTCTAGATAAAATGAGCCTAATAAAGAGGCAACAAATGTCTTTAAATGTAGATGTAATCACAAATGCACATTTTAGGTTTTTTTAGTTTTGATGGGATGACTCAAGAACTTTGAGTTGTCTTTTTCTTTTTTTTTTAACAAAGGGATCTTTGCTGCTCTAAATAAGTTTTTATGTGGCTGCCCTGAGGACAAAAATGCTCCTCTGGGTTGTACAGGTTGCAGACCCCCTGGTATAGGGTCAGATAAAAGCTCCCGGCAGTATTGATGGCATCTTAAATGTGGTAAAGTACAGGCTTTATGAGCTGCCTTCATGACTCATTTTTTCCTGTGATGTTCATTTCAATTCTCAACAAGACCATACAAAGCCCTAATCTCTACTGGACTGGTCCAGTAAGGAAAACAACTAGCAACAGGGCTCACGTGTGCTGCACATTTTAATATGTTTGTAGAAAGAATGGAGTAAAATAACTTAAATTCTTAATAGCTTAGTGTGCGTTGTATGTATTATTGGTAAATGTTAGGCGTAGCAACCTGTACAGAGAGGAATAAATGTACCATTCCACTTTTTGGGTTTGTGTTGTAGATATAAAATGCAAAGGAATGAAAGCATCAGTGAATAAAAATAAACTGATTTAACATTTCTTGTCGTCTGAAATGATAAAAGCTAAAGATAATGTAAGAATAAGTTTTTTCCATTATGTCCCAACTTTTCTGATATGTTTATAACGGATCGATATATATTTAAGGTTTTATTCTTATATTTGATTTTTAATCTGTTTAAACTGTTATTTACAGTTACTTAATATCTCAAAATCAATGTGATGTATTGATTTAGTGATGTGCAATTTATTTATTCTCCAGATTACCGGACAGCAACAGTGACAAGGAAAATTCCCACACACGCACTTTACCGTCTTCTCATCGCCCATATCGCCCATTGTCACGGTATACGGATGCCAAGTCAGACGTTTCCACTGCCGCCACTCCGACTCAGCACAGATTTGACTATGTGGAGCTGTCTCCCGTTCCCGCCGCCTCTGGTGCTCTCCCAGCCAGTCAGAGAGAAGCGGGAGAAGGGCAAGGGAGAGAGCACAGTCAATGGCAGGAGGAGAGGAACACAACTAGCCAATGGGAGGCCGTGCTGTCCAGGAAGGGCAGTGGCGTGGGATCAAACCAAAGGTTACGCATGGAGGACGAAATAGAGAAAAAGTGGGCTGAGTTTGAACGTATGCCGTTTAAGGAAATGAGCTCTGTGCCACCAGTGGGCTCACAGCCTTCTAGCCAGTCGGCCAATGAGGCGCTGCAGAGGGAGGTAGTGCGTGGAGTTGATTTTTTTTTAATTTGCAAATATACTAAAATGCAAATTAACCCTTCATCTACCCAGATGAAGACAACCATTTCTGTTTCTGACCCTTTCGTTCTGACTTACCTTCTACATTTCAGAAGTATTTTCTTTCTGGTGTTATTAGAAGTGGAAAAATGAACCACTGTTAATAGTCTAACAAACACATAGAAGATGCTTCTGAAAGCTCTGCCTCTTCTATGTGATGTGCATCTTGGTTTGAGTTGATGTTTGCTGTCTCAGATACTCCAAACGGCCAAACCTCAAGGCTGGATGGAAATGAAAGTCAGCCAGTTGCTGCCACTCGGTGGGCTTTACCTCCATTGTTATCTTTTTTCAGGTGGCGTCACTAAGGCAACAGCTGGAGCAACTGCAACAGGGGAAAGGCGGAGAAGGGAGAGGTGGAGGAAGTATGCGAAGCAGCTGTGGCTCTGAGGCCTCCTGCAGCCGCAGCCTGACAGCCATGGAGCATGCACACCGGCATGCCCTGGAGGAGCTGCAGAAGCAGCATGAGCGTCGGATCAGGGAGTTGGAGAGCGAGAAGAGCAGGCTGCTGCTGGAGGAGTCCCAGGACACTGCACAAGGTCCGGCAATCTGAAAGGCTTATTGATACCAACAATACCAGTGCTGTGAATAATCCTGCATTTTTCAAGTTGAACACTTTTAGTAGCGTCAGAACATTTTAGATGAGTTCTTGTAACTTTAATGATTGATCATTATGTTCTCTGTAGATGTTCTTTGTGCTAATTTAAACTTTTTAATCAGTCATTTGTTTGTCTACGACTCTATGAAATTGGGAAAAATGTCATGATAACTTGTGTTTCTGTTTCAGTAATGGAGGCTTTGAATAAGAAACACAAAGATGAGCTGGAGAGGGAGGTGGAGAGGGTGAGGAGGCTGAGTGGTGGCGTGATGGACTCACAAAGGTTACAAGCTCAGCAACAGTAAGTAGCTTCCAATCAGTACAATACATCTCCCTGCAGCCGCTTATTCAGTAACTGTGGTTTTGATCTAACCTCCTTATAGGCTAAAATAAATCATTTAGATCATACCTACATATCTGCAAAGTTTCATAACTGTGCCATCCAGAGCTGTAGTGCAACTTTAAATGTTTATTTTGCTCCCGGCGAACTAGTCATACCTCTTTTTGAAGTTGTTGCTTGTATGGTAGCTTTGCCGTGACGTGCACACACTCACCTTAACACAAAGTGAAATCAGCTCCTGGCGATTCTGACTGATAGTGAGATAATTGTTGAAGAGGAAATGCAGAAAACAGTCAGGGTATGGAGTTTGGAAGCTGTTAAATCTCCTACCTATGTAAACACCTCTTGTTTTTGGTAAACCCTTGAAGTGAATTGGTTGTAGCTCAGCTCGTAGTCTGAGTCTATTCAGGCCACCACAGTTCATTTATGTGAATAAAACTCTGGTGCTTTCAAGTGGGAGCAGGTTGGTCACAATAAGGTTTTCTGTGAAATAAAAGGTGCTTTTGCAGACTGCTCTACAATCCATCGTTCCTTGTTGAAGCAGGCCCATTACCACAGTGGCCACTGGGTCCTGTCAGGCACTTGAGGAATGCAGAAGAATTCGGTCATGGATTAGTTTTCCTTTGTGAACTTCACAAAACCTTTAACACAGACTGTCTCAGTGGCTGCTACTGGAACCTGCACTTTAGGGCTTATCAGCGTTGACTGGTGTGCAGTTTTCACTTTGCATACTCTTCCTCATTTTTGTGGTTATTGGTTTTAAGCGGCAAAGAGGTTTCAGGGCCACAGCAGGAAATACTTTAGTCGTGAAAATAGAAAAACAACAACCATGCTGCAGTTATTAAATATAATTCAGACAATATAATAGAGCCAGACGTTAAAACCTTTAAATGTGCTGCAACCAGAGTAGAAAAGGAAATGGGAACGTGAAAATTTGCATCATTCTAAGCTTCATTACCAACATAACACACGTCTCTGTTTTTGTGTTACTAATTTTGTTGCTGCAGGGCAGAAACTCGGGGCTTGCAGCAAGAGCTGAACCGTCTATCTGAACGCTTCTCTCAGAAGTGTGTGGAGCTAAACCGAGCTGAGCAGAACTACGCTGAGAGGGAAAGAGAAATCAGCCGCAAGGAGAGAGATCTAGAGCAACTGAGGAAGGAAAACTTGGTGAGTTATTGCTGGGATTATTACAGTGGGGAAAATGACGGGACTGGTGATGCAGTACTGGGCTTAGCCATAAGTAAGTGCTCTTAAGATGTGAGATGACTTTTACTAAGCCACAAAGGATATGGTATAAGGTGTAGGAAATATCTTTATATATTTATAATTCCTAACTACATGTCATTTGACCATAACTATTCATATTAGAATGACTCAGCAGTTTTATGAAAGTGATGTTTTATTTAGAGGATACTGCTAACACTTCAGTTTTCTCAATGCAGCATGTCGTGTGCTCAGGAAAGTTCATATGAATCTAATATGCATCATTAATCTTACAGCAGATTAATATATTCTGATGTGCAGTACAAACAAATATTTTTCTAAAGATATGAGAAAATGACTAACATGTAGCAGAAAGCATAAAGGACAGATTCCCCTGATCAGCTGATCACATGTCAGATAACTTCTTTCTTTTCCATGAAAATGACTGAAGTAGTTCATATTGGTGCTGTGTATATATTTCCATACTCGGACTGTAAAAAAACATGAAAGGACAAACAAACATGCCATGAAACTGGCATGTTTGTTTGTTCTTTTAAATAATAAACCGCACATGTGTGATAGAGTTTGATTAAAACAAACATATTCTATAAAACATATTCATTTTCTCCTCACTCAGAGGCTTAATGGATTATAAAATCCATTTTAAAGATTATAAAATATTAAATATAGGACTCAGGTCTCCATTATGTCCTACTTCATTCAAATGAAATGAAGAAGAAGCATTAAAAATAAATGTAGTGTGCCAATTTACAACAGTGAATGTGTATTTAACAGCATCAGCGTCTGAGTCTTAAGATGCTGTGCAGTTTCCTACATGACATCATGGGATAAACAGTCCATGTTAATCAGTGTTAAGTTGCACCAAATTCAGACTTAATCACTTGTTGCAGAGCAGCTTGCACCGTGCAGCCTGCAGGATGTCTGAAACTAGCTTCCTTACGTTTCCTCATAAACTACAGGTGTTGGTGAGCTTTTTTTTTAAAGAGGCTGGAGATGACGTTACATCAGGGCAACGTGCCAGTAACCCAGAGGTAGAAGGGATATTAGAAATTTTCCAGTGTTAAGCAAGTCAACAAACGTGTCTTCCCGAGTCATCAAGCAAAGCCGAGACAAACCGTTTATCTGTGTTGGTGTAGGGCGAGGGCCATTAATGATACTAATGTGGTTTCTGCTTTTATCATGCACCGCCAGAGGACTGGAGAATTGGAACTGTCACTAACTCTGGTATAATCAGTCTAACTGAAACATTAATATGGTCTCACAAATAAATTAAATCAATAAGAGAAATGTTAAGAGTTTGTTCAGCTACAACAAAACAAACAGCCATTAATTTATATTGAGTAGAAATATATTTTTACAATAGTATGTCAATATTATTTTACATTATAAAGACTAAACTTGTTCTCTTCAGGATTTAAAGGCCTGTTTCACAGAGGAGATGATTCGTACACGATCTGCCATCACAGATCAAAGCTCTGACAGCAAAGACAGGATGCCCTGTGAACTACAGGTACTGTTTTTCTAAACTGAAAGTGGTTGAGGGTGCTGACATCTGTTCTCATCATGTGATGTGCAAGTGTACGAATCTGCAGGTCCTAAACCAGAGACTGTTTTATCTTCATCAGACAAAGCATGAAGAATTACTCTGCATTTTAGATTAACTTATTTAATGTTTTCATTAATTTTTGGTGTGTTTGGTGTGTGTGTGTGTGTGTGTGTGTTTTCTGTATAATGAAAATAATTCCACTCTTTTTTTTTGCTTCCAGGTTCTTCTCAGGATGAAAGAAGTCGAGATAGAGTTTTTGTACAAAGAAATAAGCTGTCTAAGGAGTGAGCTACAATGTCTAATCATGGTACTGTCTTTGTGTGTGTGTGTTAATTAAACTGATCGTGTGTTTATTTAGGTGAATTTGATAAAAACAATAAAATGGAATGTTTATTTTAATGTTAAGCTAAGTAAACAAAGTCTGTAGGAATTGTTTTTTAGCCTGTGACACAAAAAATGCAGCATGTCTAATTACAATATGAATTGAACCTGTAATTTAAAATGCACAAAGTACAGGTTTGTTTCACAGTGTTGCAGTAAGTTAGCCTGAGGGCTCTCTGACGTCGTCATTTTCTGCTGCTCTGTGCTCTGCAGGAAAAGCAGCTGGCCTGTGAGCGATATGCCGAAGTAAACGGAGAACTGAGTGGGATGAAGGGTCGAACTGAGCGAGAGATTCAGAATCTGAAAGAGCATTTGAGGTTGGCTATGGCCGCTCTGCAGGAGGGACAAAAGCTGGGAAACAGCCTCGACCACTGAGAGGCAGCAACTGGTACCAATGCTCTGCCGGACAAGTGTGGACCGCTGTTGAACGGGCAATGGGAGAGTATGCAATGGCCTCATAATACAGACTAAATGTATTTAGAGAATTTAAGAAGTGGGTGTTTTGCCCAAATTTTAATTTTCTTTGCAGTTTTTTTTCCTTTAAGTCTCCATGGGAATCCAATGAAAGGCACAAATCAGGAGGTTTTGTGTTGGATTTGTACAGCTGTGTCAGGACTTAACTTTCAGTCATTCTGCCAATGATTAGCCATGAATCAGTTTCATTACACTGGGCCACACGTGCAGAAAGTGCACCATGTTTTTATCTTTGCTTTTGTGAGTGCAAGCTTGTATAAGTGCGCGTTTAGTCTGAAAAACTGGATTTTTAACATTTTTACTACTTATTGGGTATTGTAGTTTATTAGCTTTTTGGGTTATTTTATGGAGTTCATAAAAGCACTCATTACCTGTCTGTTGCCTGAGACAGCAGGGGGTCAGAAGACCTACTGTCACCATTTTTCTATTGTACAGCTTTTTGTTTACTTTGTGAAGCTGGTGCACATTTCTTAGAAAATGTTGGTCATTTGTTGTAATTATTTCTATTATCATTGTTTTTTTTTTTTTTACCAACAAAAATGTTTGCTTATCTTCTATTGTTTTGTGAATTCAAAACTCTGAGTATCGAATTGGGATAAAATATGACAACACGGCTGTCTAATTATGAAACTGATGTGAACTAAAATATTCCAGTTTAACTTTCATTGGCAGTGTTTAGGAAAGCAGTTAAACAATTGTTGTCCCACACCACACTTTTTTCTATTTTAAGCCATGGATGAGAACTCTCAAGTATCCTATTTACTGTGGTCTTTCTCGTTTTTCTTGGCATATTCTGCATGTGCCACCAAATAAACTAACAGGTGTTGCATCAATGAGCCATTTTTTAATATATATTTCCTGTTGATAAAAAGTATTGATACGTTTTACACGTTTACCTACCTTTTAAAAAAATTTTCATATTTAATGTACTATAAATATTGTACGTTCTTTGCAAAAATTAGTATGATTTACAATCAATAAAGTAACATCAGCAGAACACTTCAGGACTGATTTTCTTTTGTTTACCACACACCTGTAGACTATATTTTAGTTATTGGTACACAGGCCATTATATATACCTCAAATGTAATATGGAGTGAAAGAGTTTAATATATAGCGTTTCTAAAATATGACGGTCAGTTTTAATTGTTTCAATCATCGATAACTACTTGGCGCGAACATATCTGACCGCAAGGGGGCGCCAGAGCAACGCACCATCCAGCACTGCGACACCGGAAGCGCTCTACAGCAGTCATGGCGACCACAGCTACGACCCGGGCTGTAGCTGGTGCAGCTAAAGTTGTAAAACCAATATTTAGCCGGGACTTGGATGAAGCTAAGCGCCGGGTACGGGAGCTGTACCGGGCCTGGTACCGAGAGGTGCCAAGTACAGGTATATGGTTTGGCTTTGGCGGATAAACTGTATGATAAGCGGTTCGAGCGTCAAGGTCGTGTCTATGTGGAGGTCCAGAATGGGCTAACAGTATGTTTATGTCCGATACAAATGGCCGAAGGATATTTGCAAGCGAAATGTTGGTTATAAATAGGCTCTTTATTGTATTTAAGTTCATACGTGCGTTAATTTGAGTAGTTTATGATACAGTTATGTTTAACTCTTCAATGTGTTGTGTTGGTGTAGAGCTGTCTTATTAATTTAACATGTCTCTGCTGTAGGTGAAAAGTTATGATTAATGCCTATTAAATTATTTGTCCTGTTGTGTTTATAATGGTAGCCATACTGCCACTAGATAACGTCCCTTGTAATGGCTGGTGATATTCTGCAAGTTCATTTTTACACAGCATATTTGGAAGGTTATAGATTATAAAAGAATCAAATGTAAATGCATTTTCTAACTATTCTAACCAAAACTCATTTTTCAAACATGTTTTCCAGCTACTTGAAGTCATAACAAATTTGTTATGACTCCAAGTAGCTGGAAAGACTCATTAATGAGTCTTTGTGCAGGACATGAGCTGTTAGATCCATGTCATTTGGTTCAGCTGTGCTGGGTTGGGACCCTCTGATGTGGGTGAAAGGAAGTGACTGCTTGTGTCTGTCTGCAGTGACACTGTTTCAGCTGGACATCACAACACGTCAGGGAAGAAACAAAGTACGGGAGATGTTTGACAAAAACAAGCATGTCACCGACCCTCGTGTGATTGACATGTTGGTCATTAAGGTAAAAACCACTGATCTGCAGGCTTCATAAGCCAAATATGTTAATTTGCACCATGACTGAAATGTTGTAGGTACTGCTCTACATCTCTAGTGAATTTTTATCTTTGCTAGATGTTTGGTATCTTGTAACATGGGATATATCTTGAATTGTTTTCTATTCAAACTTCAGGGGAAAATGGAACTTCAGGAAACAATCCATGTCTGGAAGCAGAAGACCCATGTAATGCGCTATTTCCATGAGGTGGAGGGGCCTAAAGCTACTGACTTCATGTCCAAATTTTACAAGGGACATGATCCATGAACTGCATAGATGCCAGCTGACCTTTTGATCCATTTTCGCTTTTATCCATCGTGAAAGATGTTCCCCTCGACTGTAAATACATGTTTAACACTCACATTTAGTTTGTGTCTTTTGTTTGCACTCAAGAGAGATTACAGCTATTATGTTAATAAGAATTTAAGAGCTCATATGTTGGATCTGTTTTCTTAGATTATTTTGGAGTTGGGTTATTTCCCCAGAAAGACTATTGAAACCCGCTCATACTGTGCTGTCTCAAACAAAGCTAATGCTCTCATTGTTGCAGTCGTGTATGGGACACGAAGGCCTCGTTTGTGCTGTTAGGGACTCGCTGTGTGATCTGCCATGATCTTAATGTCACCAACTTGCACTAAAGCAAATTTTATTCCCTTTATTATGACTGTAGTTGTGCATGCATGAGACGATACAATACAAAATGTCTTTGACACCTCAAACTCTGTCAAGAACACTAAAAACTGTGAATCCAGTACAGGTAGAAAATGCAGCAGCAGAACGGCCTCTATCCACACAGGGTCTAGCTAAAAGTTCCCATCGGGGATGATTCAACAAGAACATCTGTGGAGGAAAAGAAATGAGACATGAGGGGTGACTTATTATTTCACATGCTAAGAAGTGACAGTGGGCACAAATGGATTTGAGCAAGTCATAAAACAAAGCACATTTCTCTTTGCTACTTTCCTGGTGCAGGAGAGACAATTAATTATTGCTTTGCAAAAGCAATGCTGCCACTGTTTGTTTACAACACTAACAATAGTTTAAAGTAAAGTATCCTATATTTTCAGCTTGCACCAGTTCTTATTAATGTTGAGGTAAGCAAACGTTAACGTACAAAAATGCTACAATGACAAACATTAAGGAAGAAAAGCACCAACTGATGGGGAAGCTCGCGAGCCAGTAGTACCTGGTAACCTAGCCTTCACAGACCACTCAGTCATCATCGTCATCCTCTGGGACGAAGATGTCGTGTTCCTCCAGCAGGGCAGCAAAGTTTTTGCTGATCTGAGTCCCCACGTACAAGAAGGGTACCACGACCAAGCCGATCCGGATAAGGCCAAAGGGAGTCTGCTCCCGGGGTCACACACCCACCATGAAACAACTAAGTTAATTTATGTCAAGCAGCCGACTTAAAAGTTGATGCATGGATAACAGTAGCTGTAAAAGAGGCTTGAAACCCATATTTTAAAAAAACTAATTAAAAATGAATTTATACTCCTAAAAACTGGAGTTTAAACAGGTTTACACCTTCTCTCCTGGGTCTTGTATCACAACTGAGTTCCATATGTGACAACAGGTCGGCCCTCACCTTTCTGGGTTTGGGTAGAATGGCGCCGGAAGATGTGCTAACGACTGTCCGGCACGGTGTAACGGTCCTCCCCGGTGCTTTTGCGGCTCTCAGAGGTAAGGTGCGGGCGGTCGTGAGGACCGACAGCCGGACCAGGCGACCGAGGAGGGCCGACGCCATGTTTACAGCAGCAGCAATGCGGAAAACGAGATTGTTTTTGAGCAAACTAGCGCCCTCTGCTGGTCACGTAAAAACACAGCACTCTCCAACTGAGAGGGTTCAGGTTGTTTACTTTCTGCTGCATTATGTGAAGTTCCAGCTTACATTTAATTGCAATTAACAGTGCTCAATCATACAGTCATTACAAAATATAACAACTTCAAACAAGGGGAAAAAGCATCAAAAGCAAAGCAATAAATACTGTACATAATTAAATATTTACATCTTGATTTAGGGATGAGAAAAAACATGATTTCTAACTTTACAATGAGAGTTCTACACATGCTCTTGCAGCAGTACCATTTTGCTTCTGTGCTGGTGACAAAATAGTTTATCTGCTTAAGTTAAATATTACAAACTTCCTAGTAATTAAATAATTAAAATGAACAGGGTCAATGTACAAACCAAATAATCCAAAGCATGACATTTGTTTCACGTGTAACAGAAGGTAAAGTCTGCGTATTGATCCTAACGGCATTTAAAAAGCTTCAAATGGACTGGAAGTGCCTCCTCAGTGCAGATTTGTTCCCAGTTTTCATCCCTTTTCTCCACGATTCCTCCTGCTCTGCTCCTCTTTTCACTACACAAAGAGTTAAAGGTGAGTTATGTGGTTTGTTAATGATTTCACTGACTCAAAGTGCTCGCCTCACCTGAGGTTTGAAAGCCAGACGCCTGAAGAAAGTGTTGACCTCAAACACACCAGGTTTAACAGTGCTTCCCTTTTTCTTGTTTTCATCTAGCCTGACGAGCTTCCCTTTGGCGATGGCGGCTCTGAGGCTCATGCTCTTTACTATGCGAGCACCGGGCTCCGAGTCAGTGGTAGGCCTGGACGAGACGGTGATGTAGGTGGCGTCCTTTCGATGCTCCTGGTAACTCACTGCCAGAGAAAACGGGCTTTAAACAGGATAGTGGAGCAGATATCTGCTGTCATTTTGGAACTGAGTCTTGCCTGCAGAGGTGACTACTGTGTCGGTGGTACTGGTTAGCTCCAGCAGGACTGTGGGATATGTAGGATGCAGCAGGAATAGTTTCCTGATGAGAGGTTCGGGTGCAGCTATACCTGGTGCCACCTTAACAATCACACAGTAGAGAAACATTAAGCATAGTTCAGTTATATATTACTCTTTTTTCCCCCTTTAATCAAACTGCTTTCCTCATTTAACTCACGGTTGTCTTGCTGCCATTCCCCTTTGCTTTGATGGGCTCACTGGCCCAGAACAGGAAAGCAGATTGGCCCGTTGAAGTGGAGATCACAGATGTTTCCAAAACAAGACCAGGACACACAAACTCTGCTGCCCAGAGAAGGTGGCTGTTGGCACCATCGAATATTGAAGCCTGACAGACAAAAAAGAGGGGAAATCTGCAGTGAACGTGCTCTCTGATGTCTAAATGATTCACTATTTGTTTCAGTTTTAACGCTCTACCTTCATCACCCAATTTGCTGAATGCTGAACAAAAAGATCAGGGATTGCATCGTCGTTGAAGAGCCCTGGAGCCGGCTGACTGTAACAGGAAAATAACTTCACTCATGCATTGGAGAAACTGTTACTACTGTTACAGCAGCATCTTTAGTGAGATCCAAACGGCTTATCAAGGTGAGGACTTGGACTTGTTTAGCATCTGCAGGGTCTGGACACCTTGCAGTCATTGAGACCTCCACATTGATTACATCATACAGAAATATTATCCCAATTGTTGTTGCTAAAAGGGTTTAATTATGGGATTTACTCAGTTTTCACACTATTTTAACTAATGACACAGAAGAATGATGTCATGGGTTAAGCTGAGGTTGCATTTTAAGACCTGATGATTAAACCTTTTGTGTCGCATGTGAGCAGAAATATACCGTTTCTAAGCCGTGACAGAGACATGCAGGACTACCTGTGAATGATGGCTGAACTGAAGGTCCACTCTTTGTGCAGGTCCCTCTGTCTGACCAGTGATAGTTTACTGGCACCATACACCAACACCCAGTCACTTCTGCTGGTGTTCAGGTTGGAAACGGCATCCAGGCTGTTGCGGTTGTTTCCAGAACCGGTCACAAAAGGCAGCAGGAACTCTGCACGGTCTAGTTCTCTAAAAGCGAGAGGACAAAGGAGAGATCTGGACTTATTTTAGGATCATCTGTGTTTCTCACACGACTCATCTGGGTTGTTTGTGATTAAACGTGCATCTTCTTTCTGCAGATGGACTAAAGTTTAGTATGTAACAAAGGTCTGTGCAGTGTGATCAGACCTGAGTGCGAGTCAGCGAGACATACCGGCAAATATGTATGAAGGAGGAATTGCTTTTTTTGAGTCTCTCCCACGAGGGCTCCTTCTTTCTGAGAGCTGGAGTTAACAGAACCGGACCAGCAGCACTGACGTAGATGTCCTGTAGAGAGATGGCCTGGACGTTACCTGAGGAGACAAACGTTGACAGGTTTTATTTTTCCTATATGTTGCTTGTATATAAATCTGTCCATGTGCAGTGACTTGTCTTATTTAGGGCACTTTTTGAGGTCCTCGTGGTTTTTTCTTCTATTTTCCCCCTGTTATATCCTAAATATCCTAAAAAGGACCACACTCGCTGAGAATCAAGAATGCAAGTTTATTTTACGCTGCAGCAGATTCACACAGTCAGCGGGAGTCAGGCTGAGTGAGGCTGTTCACTCATTAGTCTTGTTGTGTGCAGGTATTGCAAGGATTTCAAGCACTGTTTTACATACGAAGCAAAACTAGATATGATAAGAATCAACCGTGAAGCAACAAGGTGTGTATGCACTTTGAAATATGCATGTTTACAGGTTTCTCAACTCCAACTGGTCTAGGCGTTTCAATCCCAACACAGAATTTTCCATTACACACCTAGTCCGAATAGGATGTAAAACGCTCCGTGCTGTGTCTCGTGCAGTAAAGGTCCAATCAGCTTTCCTTGTCCTGTGAGGCTGAAGGGCACAGGATGTCCGAGCTTCTCTCCAGTCAGCCCAGACACCAAAGTCAGGGACAGACTCATAGCCTGAAAATTAATATGGGACAATAGAGACATGCACAGTCACTACAGAAGCCTGGAAGCAAGAAATCCAAGCTCGCGGTTGCTGATCTGTGACGCCAGTCCAAAATGCTAGGTGTACCAGCCTTCTCAGGTGTACCAGCCTCCTCCTTAATTAAAGGCCGTGGTAGCGTAAATGGCAGTTTTTACATCCAACAAAAGAAAGTGTTTAAAAAATACAAATGATTAATTAAAAACAAAGGGAAGCAGACCTAAACTGAAAGTAATCAACCATTTGTTTTAAGTTATCAAAAGCAAACAGATGTAATTAAAAATGGTGAAACAGTCACGGTGCCGCCACTCCACATTGTTTTCCCCACATCTAACCCCCCAGATGAGACAAAGCTTCCTTTCAAATCAACAAGACAACTTCTGCCAGCAGGTTAAATGTCTTAGTAAAAATCCATAACTTATCTTTACAAATAACACAGAATAAATTAAACCCAATCATTTATTTAAACCAAAGAAAACAAATAAGAGAAAATAAACAGAAGGCCTTGTGTCTTCTCAGAAATATTACCCAGACTGTGTGTGTATATGAGTGTGTGTGTAGCTTTACCTTATCTCCAGGGAGGGTTGCTACAAGCAGATCTGGGACCGAGTCACCCTGGAGGTCTGGAAGTAACACCGCCTGAGATTCTATGCTCTTTAACGGGAGCGACCACACCTGTGCTCCTGCAGGGTGAAAGGAAACCCTGTTTTTGAGAGCTTTAAATGTGTTCATCCTCACATTCACTTCCATCTCTAATCCCACAGGCGATCCTCTCGCTTTAGCTGAATTTGTGGGGAATTTGAATTACTGCTTAATTACAACGAGGCCCCTCCTACCTGTGGTGCCATTGACTGCCATGAGGACGGATTTGCAGACGAGGAGGCACACGGGCGACGCCCGAGTGCTGTATTGTAGCCCACACTGGATGTACATGACAGACTCACTCATGACCTTCTCCCACAGCACCTGTCCGCTGACTGCAGACAAGGCCACCGCTTTGTACTCTGGAATGGAAAAAAGACTTGATAATGCAAGTAAACAAGTAAACAGGTCCACACTGAACGCATATGCATCTTCTTCTAAATGAACCAAGTAACAAAGCTATACAATATTCTATCTGCAAACTTACTTTTGCTCGCTTGTGCTGAATGGGTGCCATTGCTCCTTGTTACCACACCTAGTAAGACATCCTCCACTGAATCGCCATCGACATCCCACAACACCAGTGCTGGTGGAATGACACCTTAGCAGAAACCAGAACAATGGGTGAGCCACCGAGACAGTGCAGACTTCTTCCACACATGAATATTATAGCTGGCTTTGATTATATAGCAACAAAAGAGGAAGAGCTCTTAATGAGAGCTCCTGTTTGCTGTGAGTGTGTGTGCATGTACACTATGCTCAGATCCATAAGTGAAGTTGCTTTTGCTTGAAGCTCTTTACCTCCAGCATCTCCCAGTGCTCTTTCCCACTGCAGCTCTCCCTTTTGGCAGGGGATCAGGAACGCACACATTAGCACCAGCAATGTGGCACAGACCAGAGGCACCAAGAAAAAAGCACTTCTGACAGCGTTCTTCGCTCTCATTTTCTCCTCTGCATCAGGACTATGAGCTCCCACCCCGACGGACCCCGATATACCGTCTCCCTCTCTGTCTCCCCCCAACCTCTCCCTGTCCGGGTCCCTGTGGCTCCAGTACTGCACGCCTTTCATGTCCTCTCTGCCATGCCTGGATTTGCTTGGCAGTCTGTCCGTCCACTCGTCCTCGTCTTCCTCCTCGTCTTCCAGCGTCTCATCGGCGGCACCCACGAGCCTTCGGGGTCGACTGCCACGGACCTTGGAGGAGCCGGCACCCAAGCAGCTGTCTCTTCCGAGGCCGTTGCGGGGGTAGTTGAGCACGAGGTCATCCTCTTCGCTCTCGTCTTCACTGTCCGCTTGAGTGAGAGGGTCATACTCCCCGAGCTCTGAGCCCTTCTTCCCTGCAGACACACACATCACTTATCTGTAAATATATTCAATACATTATTCATTCTATTTATATAACGGTAGCAGGTATTGTTTCAATTATTTAATATTAAAAAAATATGTGTAATAATGTATTCTTGGTATATGCCAATATAAATGTTTAATTGTTATTAATTAATTAATAACAAAAGAATATTCTCACAATAATAAATGCAGACCTGCACATCTAAAAATAATCTTATGCAAATAACCAGTACAATAATATTTTCTAAGCATGAAGTATATTATTTCCTATTTATCTTAAAATGTCTATTTATCTTAAAATGTTAAGGTCAGTTTGTAATATGTTTGCTAGAAGCTATCCTCCCGGATAGCTCTTATGACGCTATGCTACATGCACACACACATACGTTTATACTTATATAACAGGGTGGGAATGATAATAAAATATATAAACTGAAGAAAACCTGTGTGTTTATTCCGAAGGATGTTGTAGTGTTTATAAATAAATTCACAGCTAACCATTGTATCAAATAAATGTATTTATAAGGCTGAAATGCGACAAGACCAACGCAAATCCAGCACATTTGCTGCTCCTCTAAACATTTGTTCCTTTTCTTTTGTCTATCCTGTTAAAATACCCATTAGCCATCTTACCGGGCAGTTTCAGGGCTCGGGACAGAGCTGCAGCCATTTCTTTTCTCCTCCAGATACCGACTAGAGGTAGGGTTGAACCATAGACTGTATTAAAAAAAACACATCCACGGCACGGATCCAGGATATGCTCCTGCCCAGATGCATCCTGGGAGTTTGAGTCTTTGTAACTTACTTTCAGATAAATAAAAAAAAGCTTTTAAATCCTAATCCAAAATGGTAAAATAGATTTATGATAGATTAAATAAGTGTAGGATTGAATAAAAAGTGTAGTTTATGAGTAAAAAGTAAACCACTGGTGTTTTTTAGAGTTCTGAATATTATTGAAATGTGTTTGCATGGAATTTATTGCTGATTTATTTCTTATTTTAACAAATGGAGGGTGTGGGGGAGGTCCAAGTCCCACGAGGCATCTCGCAAAGTAGGCAAGTCACCTCAATAGGCAGACCTGTACCCCTTCAAAAATTCATCTCGTATGATGAACGAGGATACGGGCGTCACCCCGCATCGTTATTTTCCTTACTCATCAGTTTAAGGCATGACCAATCACTTGTCGAGTGCCTGCCTAAACACAGAGCCCAAGCTTCTTCTATCAGGGTGCGAATTCTGGGTGATTCTTACTAATCTATTTTAACATTGACTAACAACTGAGAATATAAAAAGTAAGATTAAATCACAACTTTAGGTTTATAAGTCTTTAAACATACATATATTGCTTAATCTGTACGAAATCCTGGAAATTTTAGCAGCCGCAAAGACTCATGGGTAGTTATGTACGCTGGGGTTGTATGTCGTCACGATCAATGAATCACAGATTTTGTGATACAGTAGTTAAATATCTGTGTTGTAAATCTGTTTTCATCCATCGAGCGCTACGTAGTAAATTGTGTTTTTCCTTTTGAATTTCCGTTTTATTCTCGTTATAAGACAAATAATATTTTAATACTTTG
Organism: Pseudomugil gertrudae; assembly: GCA_037177535.1. Taxonomy (NCBI): domain Eukaryota; kingdom Metazoa; phylum Chordata; class Actinopteri; order Atheriniformes; family Pseudomugilidae; genus Pseudomugil; species Pseudomugil gertrudae. The sequence continues at coordinate 2,946,739 of JBAMHV010000022.1, forward strand.
TGCTACAACAGGAACTGTCTTGTTTGGGCCAGATCGCTTTCCATAGTTATACTCAAAATCTCCGAGCGCAGCCGCTGTTGGAAAGTGTGTGAGAAAATGGCAGACGTATCTTTGGATGAAGTCATACGTCGCCGCGGTATTAACCTCAAAGCTCTAGCCAAACGGTACATAAGTGGATACTAAACGTTGGTTATTATTTGTGATGGTTGTAGCAATGTTTAGTAAAGCTTGTGAGAACATAGCGAGGAATATGAGCCGTTTGTTGCAAGTTGGGTACCGTAAACTAATGCTAGGCTATATTAGCTTGCAGCAATCCCAAGCTCAACGCTTGTTTAACAAGAAGCCATTTGATGTAGGCCCTCAACTTACACGAATTTTAATTTTAAATTGTGTAAATACAGATTAGTTATTAATTCACGGAAAAAGTTATATAATTTAATTTTATTGTTTGAGTGAACTCGCGTGAAATTGTATAGCCCGTTTGCTCGGTGTTTTGTTTGCAGTGTACCTCTTTCGACTTAGCTAGCTACTAAGCTAATATTTACACTGAAGCTAAAATGAGATTGTGCTACCACTTCTGGATGAAACATTGTTTATGGGATTGCCTTAAATGAAACTAGTGGTTTATTGTGTCATGGATTAGCCCTGATTGCACATTGTAATTACGAATGTATATAAATACTTTTTTAATACCAATTACCATTTAGTAGTTTCTCATAGCTAATATGTTTATTTCCACATTAGGGTGTAAAATGGGGGATTTGAACAGTCTTATTCTTGGCATATTGTATCGAGCTGATACATATATAGAAACCTAATCTTTGTCTCAGGCCCGCGTTTGGACGAGGAGCAGTGGGGGATGGCAAAAACTTTGATGCAAGGCAGAAGATTGGGAGTAATGATGCGAGACAGCGCCTTGGAGGAGGCACAGGTAATGAATGTTATGCTCTCATATATAACAAATACGAGTAGTTCTTTTTATGTTTTTGACATCCCAAATATATCTTTTCTCAGGTTTTCAAGTGAAAGATGCCAGAGAAAAACTGGTTCAGAGAGATGCCCGTTTCAAAATCCGTGGCAGGCCTGGAACAGGAGCGGTACAGGATGCTCGGCTTATGATTAACTCACGTAAACAGGGGCAGAGTCATTTAACGTCCCCTGCACAGACCACACTAAAGGCCGCAATAACAAGCCAGCTACAGAGCAAAACACTGGTACCCCAGATAAAGATACATACCAGCAATAATCTTGCTGGAGGGAACACTAGACAGTTTGCCACCAATGTTCAAGGACTGGCTGCAAGGGGCGGCACGACACCACCAGTGAGCAATAATGTCAGAATAATGGATGCTCGGGATAGGCTCAGCCTTAAGAGGAGCATTGGAGGAACATTATCACAAACAGCTGCTGCACCACCTTTAAAAATAACCAAGACCATACAGGTGAGAAAGAAGAATTCCTTTATTGTCTGATCAGTGCACATGTAGGAATAAACTGACAAGGTTCTTCTCTTTGCAGCAACATCCAGTGGGGATGTCAGGAGGAATACGTGCTGCAGCGCAGGTAGGCTTGGTTTTTCCTTGTGTATTTGAAATGATGAAACACTATTTTACTTGCATATTGTTTAAGGTTGATTAAAAATGTGACTATATATAAAATGTTGTTTCTCACAGCCTGTCTTAAATGAGCTCGATGGCACCGCAAGTAAACAAATGAAGCTCACAACTGCAAATATGTTGCAATCAAGGGTAAGTTCCCTGACATGGCTTCATGATTGAGTAACATCTCTTCATATTCAATGCATATTGTTAGTTCTAATTTCATCTACATGTATTTCTTGCAGTCTGGTTCTGCGGGATCTATATTCTCTATGTCGGCTCCAATCACCAAAGTGGTTAAAAATGATGCATACACAGCTCCACGTCCTCCTGCCATCGTGGCTCCCACTCGTCCCAACACCAGCACAACCGCTGCTCGCTCTTCAGCTGCAGCTTTACAGCCGGTCTCCAGGACTCTTCAGCAAACCACAGCAGAAACCAGCACATCAACTCCCACTCCCCCACAGGTAATCACACCAACGTCTGTAGCTCACCGTTACCACCTGTAGCTTCTCTAAATCTGTGAGAACAATGAAAATGGCCAGTAGTTTTATTGCTCTTTGATTTTTCTATCCTAACAAGATCCCATATAAGGAAATTTATCTTTTTTATCCAGCATTTATGTGAAGATTTTGCTTGATTGCATTTCAATAAAAAATGAGTACTGTGAGGTCACCTTTCAATGTTCTTTACTGGCCAGATTTTCTTGTGTTTTTAAAGGGCCCATGGGATCAACGTGCATCTGTTGTCTTAATTAGACTTTTATTAACTCTGAGTCCTTTAAAATAAAGTTAGATTGTATTTAAAGTTTGTAGTGAAATTGAAAAAGTGTGTCTGGCTTGCTCAGAATTAGCCAGAGAGAGAAGAAGAGAACACTGCTTGGTGAGAACAGCTACTAGGATAAAAGCCTTGGAAATGTTGTTTCTATGTCTGCAAGAGAAAACATAAGAAGTGTCAAAATATTTTTCTGTGTTTGAGAATCCCAATTATCTATAAGCAGTTTATTATCTATCGAGGGAATTTCTTCAGCCTCAAGTTTGAACACTTTACAACCTCTAGACTCTATTTCTATGCACTCGTTTTAGCTTTATACTTGATAATCGCTGCCTTAATCTGTTTTTTAAAATATTTTTTAACAAGTGATTTGGTGTAATCATAACAACACTGATGGAAGCACCAGGAGACCAACAGTAGTATTTATTGAGATAAAATTAGTTTTTTTTCAAGTGGTTGAGATGGGGTGGCAAGAAAATAAGTTATTTGACAAGTGAAGCAAAAACTATATGTGCATCTACAGTAATCCCAACATAACCCGTCATGGCAGTTGCTCTGGTTTTTATTTAGGTGGCTTCATCGTAACAACTTTCACACTTCATTTTTACATTTTTTTTATGGCATATACAATAACTTGAGCAGCATACAATAACTGCTATATAATAACTGAATGGAGGCATCATATGTAGGGGACCTTTTTATTAGTTTAATTATACAACTTTATTGTTACGTTAAGATGTTGACCTTGAGCGGACCCATGAAATTCACGGTTGTATTAACCGTGTAGATGGCCTTTTGATGCTGATGTGATGGTATTCTTGTTTTTCTGTCTAGCCTGCTTTCAGCCCGTTGGAAGGGACTAAAATAACGGTGAACAACCTGCATCCCAGAGTTACAGAGGAAGATATAGTGGTGAGTAACTGTTTTTCATCCAAGCCTTTGTTTCATTTGTCTAATGATTTGTATTTGCTAAATAACTCATTTTGCTGCCTGTTTGTCCACAGGAACTGTTTTGTGTGTGCGGTGCCTTGAAGCGAGCACGACTGGTGAAGGTGGGCATTGCTGAAGTGGTGTTTGTTCGTAAAGATGATGCTGTGAGTGCATACAGGAAGTACAACAATCGCTGTTTGGACGGTGAGTGGCAGGGCTCTTAAGGTTTTTGGCAGCTGGTTCTGTTTACATGCTGATTGCTGTAGTATGGATATATTTTTATGGTTGTTCTTACTGTAGCTGTTTTTTTTTAAATCAAAGTTCATATATGAAGCATTTCTGTGTTTCTTGCCCTCTCCCAGGTCAACCAATGAAGTGTAATCTTCACATTCAGGGAAATGTCATCACTTCTGATCAGCCTATTTTACTGTAAGTTGCATCATAAGGTTTAATTCATTAACGTGTTATTGGTTGTGTTCATTGGGAGTTAGTAATTGTGCATGTTGTGAGATTAAATTTTCTCATACCTGAGGCTCTACAGTAAAGTGTATATTGTATTAATATTTATTAAAGCAGAATTTTAGTTACATTAAGAAGCATATACAGTTGTGCTCATGAGTTTACAGAATTTCTTTTGACCATTGTTCAGAGAATATCAATAACACAAAAACTCTTTCACTCATGGTTACTGCTTGGATGAAGCCATTTATTATCAAACAGTGTTTACACTTTTTAAACCATGACAAGTGTTCAAACCCTCATTAAGATGTGGAAAAGGAGATTAAAATAGTGGTGTGGATGTTTCACGGTGCACAGTAAGGAGGCACTTGAAGAAAAATGGGCTGCATGGTCGAGTCACCAGAAAACAGCCATTACTACATGTATGTCCCCAAAAATTACACTCGCAACACAGCAACCAGCACAGAGACGAGCTGCAACACTTCTGGAACAAAATCATTTGAACTGATGAGACCAACATATAACTTTTTGGCCACAACTATAAACATTACATGTAGACAGGAGTCAACAAGGCCTGTGATGAAAGCTGCACCATTCCTACTGTGAAACATGGAGGTGGATCGCTGATGTTTGGGGGAAGTGTGAGCTAAAAAGGCACGGGACATTTGGTCACATTGATGGCAAGATAAATGCAGTATGTTATCAAACAATACTGGAGGAAAATTTGTTCTCATTTGCCCGGAAGCTGTGCATGTGACGTACTTGGATATTCTAACATAATGATCTAAAACACAGAGCCAAATGGACCTGTCATTGGCTGCAGCAGCATAAAGTGAGTGGAGTGGCCATCTCAGTCTCCTGACCTCAGTATTATTAAGCCACTCTGGGAGATTTTGAGTGTGCAGTTCATACAGGACAGCTCAAGAATTTACAGGAACTGGAGGCACAAAAAATGAGCAGCTTTATAACTGGACAAAATTAAAGGGCCTCATCCACACCAATCACAAAGCCTCCATGCTGTCATTGATGTTAACGGGGCGATACACGGTATTAAAACCTGTGGTATGTAAATTTCAGGATCATTTGTGCATTTTCTGATTTCTTTATGACTTTAAAAAGTGTAAACACTATTGTTTGATAATTGGCTTCACCAAAGCACTAAGCATGAGTGAAAGAAGAAATTTTGTGTTATCAATCATATTCTCTGAAAGATGGGCAAAAAAAACATTCTGCATGCGTATGTAAACTTATGCAGCTGTAGTTGATTATCCATTAGAGTCCAGTGGTGTAGATCTTTTGCAGCGATCACTTTTTAAAAACATATATTTTAAACTGTATTGAATACAGAGTTCAGATCATATTTATTGTTCTGCTGTGGTGTTTAAGGATTGTGATAACTGTTTTCACTTTCGGGGTCCCTTTAGGAGACTCAGCGACACTCCAGGCACAGGCAGCAGCACCAAGAAAGATGGTTTGCCCCCCTCCTTGTCTCGAGCCCCTGGTCAGCGGGCCTCTTCTCAACCTACTCCAGAAGTGGACCCTCAGACCATTCTGAAAGCTCTGTTTAAGTCCACTGCACAGTCCACCTCCACCACTGAGGCCCCCAACTCGCAGACCACTGCCTTTCGTATCAAGATATAGTTCATGTCTAGAATGAAATCACTTTGTGTTACTGCGTTCTCGGTGTTCACTTATATACCGTGGATGTCGTACTGAGGGCAGGTAGCTCCCCCTCCGTGCTCTCATGAAACAGATTTTTACACATTTCATAGAAATGGATATGGGAATGTGAAATTTCATAGATGCAAATTCAATGTTTTGGCTTTGTGGTATCAAATGTCACCTGTTAATTTCTGAAATGGACAAGTTGAAGAAGTACTGTGTGATGTTTTAAAAAGTTTAGTGGTGGGGGGGTGGAGCTGTGTTTTTGTTTTGTTTTTTTTCAATTCAGTGGTTTTTACATTAAAGCTGAAGCCACATAAAAAAGGAAAATGGTCTAAAAAAGATTAACTTAGACAACCAAGTTTCAATACCATTCTTTGGGATTTCTAACATTTTAAAAGACACCTCTGTAAAGATTTATTTAGTCATATTATCAGCTCTTCTGCCATAACAGCATGTATCGGATTAGACAGTTTTTTTTCCCAACAAATTCTTCCTGTATTATATATCCTGTTTAAAATAAAAACAATGTCTGGCTTGTAGAAATAACTAATAGTTTTTGTAACACCAGGACAAGAACAAAACTTCAGTACAATTATGGTTTCTTAGTTGTACTACTCTTGTGGAATCCATTGCTGTTTCTCAATGGTTTTACATGGTTTTCTAATTTTGCAGCAGAATGTTGATCTTTTAGTGTATGTTTCACTCAGTTAGCCTGTAAATTAATTTCAGTTGCATACTTGGTTTGTCAGTGAAGAGGAGTTTGAAATTGTCATCTGTCTGAAATTTGGCCATTAAATATTTAGCTTTCTACCTGTTTGATGCTCGTTTCTTAATATTCACGTGATGCTGAATAGTTTTACCTAAACGTTCTTATTGTATAAAGTGTAATAACTGGACATTTATGAGAAAATGCATGTTTCTGGAGGCCATGTGCTATAAGTAAGCGTGTATGGCATAATCGATCAAACAATTTCACTTTAAATTTGTCATACAGCTAAATTAAGGAGTAAAAGGTGACTAAATTGGAGTTTACATGGCTGGAATCTGCTCATTTGCTCGTTACTGTCACCTGCTTTTAAGGATAAAATATGTACTCATGCATTCTGTAATTAGTTAAAATTAGTTTTGTTTTTATATTTTAAATTAGCTATCACGAATAATAATTTAAAGATTAAAAACATAGCTACGCGGTTGTACTTCCGGTTAAAAGGTCAAACCAAGATGGCGCCGTCCAAGAAGAAACATGCTAAAAGCCAACCCTGCGTTATTCCTGGGGGGTTTACGGGTATTCATAGTTTTATTTTTCGCATTATAGTTTCTATATGATACGTTTGTTTATTGTAGGGAATTTTGTGTTTGTTTAGCTCTGCCTACATGTTTTTAGATGCCGCGCGTAATGATTGCTGTAAGCGATGTGTTGATCTTCCATTTGTTTGTCTTCACAGTCCTCTCTATAAAGTTTAGTTCCGACAGCGGTGCACAGCACTCTTTATACGTGAAGGAGCACAAAGTACGAGAAGAAAAGAGCGCGCGCAGACCGCTGGACCGAACTTTATTTGTGCTTAACATCCCGCCATACTGTTCAGAGGTGTGTTTCCCATTAGTACAGCAACAACAAGCTATGCGTTATTTTGTTTGGCAGGAAATCAATGAAAACTAAACCATTCTTTTTGCTGAATGTATTTCAGAGTGTTGTCATAGATCTATTCTCCCAATTCGGTGTCATTGAATCAGTTGAATTGAGAGACCACCCAGGTTCCTTTCAGGAATCAGGACCCAAACTGTCCAAGATCTTCAAACCAGCTGAAAAACAGGTTTGCCTGTGTTCACTGTCCACCATTATTTGTCTCCTAATTCTAACACACCAGATTGTTGACGTTTGTCATCTCTGTTTATACTTGCCAGGGTTTTAAAGTGGGCTACATTATATTCAAAAAGTCCTCTGGTCTGACAGCAGTTAGATCTCACCCACATGATGTTCCTTTGGTGGTCTGCACAGAGCAGCGGCCAGTTACAACGGGGGTACAAAGTGAGTTAAACACCCTACAGCAAACACTTTTTGATCAGACAGACAAACTTATCGCTTGTATGATGTTTGATGAATCTCCTTGTGGCAGAGTGGATCCAGGAGTACACAAAGTCCTTCATCCACCCAGAAAAACTGCAGGAAATAGTTGATTCTTTTATGCAGAATTACGACATTCGTAAAGAAGAGGTGAGAATTCTGCAGCTCATCCTCTAGATTTGCACACCTATAGAGTTAGCCTCATATCTGGGGTTGTTTTCTTTCTTGCAGGAAGCGGAGCAGCAGAAGCAGGAGGCTGAGCAGCAAGCGGAGGAAGAAGAGGGCTGGGTAAAAGTCACAAGAGGTCACAAGGGCGCCAAGGCTCGACCTCACAGTGAAGCTGCCAACCAGAAGACTTTACAGAGAGAGAAGACGAAGAAAAAGAGAAAGGAGCTCATGAACTTCTACACCTGGCAGCACAGGAACACACAGAAAGAACGTAAGTTACTCAAAAGTGGACGTTAAACCGTTTATACATTTACTATAACAAATGTAAGCATTTTTTTCCCCCTTCTTATTTCCAGATATCGCGCAGCTGAGGAAAAAGTTTGAGGAGGATAAACAGAGAATAGCTCTTCTCAGAGCACAGAGAAAGTTCAGACCTTACTGAGTCGCCCAAATTTCTTTCTCACATCCTTGCTTTCGTTTAGGTTGCATTATATCCCTGAACTGTTTTTGTTATTGTGAATAAACTATAACTGATAAAACCACAATCTTGCACCTGCTTTCCAAAGTGTTTTAATGCCTTTGATCAATATTTGGAATTTAGGAATTACAAGAATAAAAAAAAAAATCTTTTTCAAAGTAAAATCAAATATTTTCTGATACATTAATATGGTCCAAATTGTTAAAGAGCTAAAGAAAGGGAACCTCAATCAACACGGTTCTGGCAGAGGTCCACGGCGCTTGGATAAATCATCCATTTAGGGGAATTTCTGCAAGAGTGGCCCTGAGGAGACTAACTGCACCTGACCGGACTCAGGTGTGGCCTGTCTTCTCCGTCTGTTCCCTTCAGACGCTGTGGAAGGAAAAGAGGCAGATGAAAGAGAAGTTGCATCGCATCACAATGTACAGATTTACTCACAGATGATGGTGCAACGCTGTGCACAGTCAATATCCTCCGTGCAGATCTCCACCCAACAGTAGAAGTACATCTAAAAGATTACATATTGCCACGTTTGTACAAAAACACCTGTAATACTGAGATATACCTGCATGATAGCCTTACTTCTTCCACACTTGGATGTCCCGTATCAGGGTCCAAGAAGGCAAAAGTCTTTACATCGAACCTCCTGACGTGGGAGTGGGTGGCAGTCTTTCCTTGGCTGTCTACGGGGACGGAGCTTCTCATGCTATCGAGGGGGTTGGGACATCTGTGTGGGAATGCAGAAGTTTACAGCCCAAGTTTATTTTTTATGCTGCTACAGAAATTACCTTCACCTCACCCATCATGGAGAAGTGTCCACACAGAGTTTTTAGATGCAGGATAGGCAAAGCAGTCTCGCACACGCATGGAAAGCGTAGGATCGGGCGACGGCTGCACAATGGAAATTTCCACATTCACAGCTTTTCTTAGTGGGGAGATGAGCGGCAGTTGGTCCTCAGGAACAAAAGATGTAAACGATGAGTCTAGGATGACAAATGGATCAGCAGCAGGACTATGTAATTATTGACTGATATTGAGGTTTTAGTACCTGTGGCTATCCTCATCTGCACATCGATTGTTCCTTGTGCTATCACAGGCGGCGGGTTGGTCACTGTATAAAAGGACCGTAAGTCTTGTGCACGCTGTAGATCTGATTCCTCATATTCACACTGGACCTGGAGACTAAACAGAAATCTTTTATTTCATACCAACAATATCATAAGACATGGAACCACTCTGAAAGCTCCTGTTGGCTAGATGTGTAAAAACAAACCTAAATGGAGAGTGTCTGCTTTTACTTTTCATATGTTGCTCCTCCACTTCTACCTCATAGATCACCAGATCTCCATCTTTCTAAAAAAAAAAATTAGGCAAAAGGATTTAGCGATGAAAAAGTAGGTTTATATTGTATATGAATCCAATTTCTTTTCCTAAAATAAAACTATAGTACACAAAAATGCTACATTTGGTCACATTACCTTCATCTTTGCACCACAGTCCATGACTTCTATCTTGAAGACAGCAGTGTGAGGGGTTGTGATGACAGGCAAACAGTGGGGCTGATCTTTGATTACAAGGCTGCTGGGATCAATAGGTGGGTGTGTGTCTGTAGCTTTTACTGTAAACACGAAGTGTCCATCCAGAGAGCAGGCTGGACAATGCAACTAGTGAGAAAAATCAGACTTGTTTAGCAAGTTAATGCCGTGCATATATTATTAATGCCATGCCAACCATTGAGTTTGTAGTAGCAGCTTGAAGCATGAGCATCGTAGCAGCATCCCAGTTTGCTGCAGGCGTCACTGGAAATGCTTTGGTGGCCACAGTGTATTTGTAGAGATTTTTCAGCATGGCAGTCTCCAGGGACTACTAAGGAAAGAAATGTAGGTAGAATAGTGCCTATAACGCTCTTTTTGGGCAAGTTAAATCCACAATCATTAGCAATTCTCATGTTTTATATATTTGTGTTCAGTGAAATTACACTGTGTACCTGGTCTTTGACTGGAAAATTTCTGAATTCAGATACCTAAATGTGCTCATGAGAGGTTTCCACTCACATGTTGGTGGGATCTTCTCGCTGCCTCTTTTTATCAGGGGGCAGCTGATATTCACCCTGATCCACCGAGTCTCTCCTGTGAGCTGAACCAGCAGGGGGACGACCACTTTGCTGCCCTGAAGATTAAAATCTCTTATCAGTTGTGATCAAACCTGGAAGCACTACTTTTCCTTTGTTTGCATCCTATTAACTCTGTTAAGCAGCCTGTTATTTTAACAGTACTCTTGCATATTACATTTATTCCACTGACACATTGTACTTATTTCTAAGTGATATTTTACAGTTTGTTATCTTATTGTGTGAAATAAACACATTCTTACTTCAACATGAGCATAGCAGCTATCATATCTGCTGAAAAATGACAACCCCAGGTTCTTCTCTCTTCTCATCCTAACTCCACAGGTCCGCTCGTTAATAGACAAAGGAACTGGGACTCCAGACAGGTCTAGCAAACAAAACATACAGTTGGAGGAGCCTGGGGGGGAAGGGGGGGGCGGGCAACAACAGAGTGCATCTTACCTTTAACATGGACGTTATTTTTGACCAGTGGGTCAAACACAGCATTTATTCCACGGACTGAGCAGGTGACCGCTGGTAAGGCGAGATGTGTCCTCTGCTCAGGTGTTTTCTTCCTCTGGATGGAGGAGACGCAACCACTGCGGTGCGTCAACAACATTACCAGGAGGAAAACCAAACTAATGTTTACAGTGTGGTTAGTCATCGTGTTATAGTTTGGAAACGTTTTAATATGTTTTATTCCAGAATGATCTAGTTCTTCCGATGAAGCAGGTCACGTAACTGCTTTTAATTAGCGTTAATTGGTGTGAAGCTTGTTGCGTTCTCTGGCGCATGACGTCATATTTGGGCTTGTTTCGTTCATGTCGTTGGACTGGCCCAGCAGAGTTCATTTTCATCCACTTAGAGACCGCGAGGTTTATTTCCTAATGCTGAAAATATGTTAAAAAAAAAAGTTCCCTACCGACGTCGCCTTTGCTCTGTTTATGCTCGATGCTATCCAAGCATATATATTTATATAATGTGTAGGCTATGTGTATATATATATATATATATATATATATATATATATATATATGTGTGTGTGTTTGTGTCTTACATACACTCTATGGTTT
>JBAMHV010000022.1:2958158-2969937 GCA_037177535.1 Pseudomugil gertrudae
AAGCATATATATTTATATGATGTGGGGGCTATGTGTATATATATATATATATATATATATATATATATAGATATATGTGTGTGTGTTTGTGTCTTACATACAGTCTATGGTTTTTGTGCACAGTCGTCCGGAAATTTATTTATACCCTTCAAATGAAAGAAAATTCTAAATCTACAGTAGTCACTAAAAAACTGAAAAGAGAAATTAAAATTAAAAATTTGCTAAATTATAATTTGCTTGTAAAAAAACAAAAGAAACAGGTTGGACATATTGAGCAGTTTGCTGATGAACAGTGGGGAAAATTACCTCTCAAAAAGTCTAAAAGTTACAGACCGGATTGCAGTGATTTCTTCAAAATATTGTCCAACAAAATATTAGATAATGAGTGATGTAACGTGGCCTATATTGTTTGATCAGTTTGTTTGTTTTATTAAAAAAAATTTTTTGAATAAATACTAAACAATATAATTTTTTTAAAACAAATTCTTTTTTTTTATTTTTTCATTTGTCAGTTTGCCTTGTTTTTACAATAAGGGGACGACTGTATTTTCTACATAAATAAGAACCAGTCGGCAGATCACGAGTTGTGACGTAACGCTTACGTAGTTTCTGGACATCCCCTGGCTCTTCTTCAGCGTTTACAGGCATCAGGAGAGTTCCAGACGTCTCCTGAACATGGCTTTAAATCGGAACCATTCCCAAAACGGTGGGGTTTTGATAAATAATGGAGAAAGGTGAGCATTATCTTGCTTTTTTGAGATTTATCTAATCACATATCCAGCTGTTACTGCTTCGTTTCGGCTTGTTTACTTTCTACTTTACAGTGCGTAGTCCGCCGCTAGCTGGCCTGGTTAACGTTAGCATAGCTCACTCATCTCTTTCATTGTTGACATTTTTGTTTTATTTTTCTAACGTTTTTTTTAGGGTTGTTAAGTCTTTTAAATTTAGTGCAAAAATGAACGATGGTCTTTTTTTGTACTGGTAACATTTATTTAGCTGTGGTTTTGCTAACTTGTTTCGTTAGCTGACTGTCAAAACAGGAAGTGTGGTTACTGTTTATGTTGACATCATGTAGAAATACAGATGTCAACACATATTGAAATTATGCAAAGAGGAGGAAGTACGTGTTTGGGAAAAAACGGTAATCTCTTAAAAATGGACATTCTGTATCAAATGCAACCTGAGCTGCACTGAAGTTATTTTAATGGATTTGCTTCTTTTCTCAGTGTTTTAAGGGAATGCAAAAATGTGGAGCTGTCATTCAGCGATGTCACCTGCAAGACAGATCTGCTGAAGGGGACCAAGAAGGGCAAAATTTACCTTACACCTTATAGGGTACAGGATAAATGATTAATACATTTGTTATGCTTGTAATGCTGTCATCTGAAGTGGGAAAGTTAACATTTTTTTTCTGTCATAAGCCCATTTTTAACAGTTTTATTGTTAATTATCTCTCTTATTTACTGGCTTTAGTTGGTGTTTGTGTCCAGCAATGACAAGGATCCCCTGGGTTCAGCTATGTTCCCCTATTATTTGATGAAGGGTTGCAGCATTGAGCAGCCTGTCTTTGCAGCCAATTACATAAAAGGCACAGTGTCTGCTGAGCCGGGTGGTAGGTGGCCTTATTTTATGTCGCTTAGCTGTAGATCATTATCATTTTCTACTTAAATATGTACTATATTTAACCCTTGAACAGTAAAACATAAGATGCTTCTCTTTGTTTAATTTAATCAGGTGGATGGGAGGGTCAGGCCCATTTCAAGATGTCATTTACCAGTGGTGGAGCCATTGAGGTGGGACAGCACCTCTTCAAACTGGCGACAAATGGTTTGTATACCATTGTTTTTAAACAATTTATTCCACATTTGGCAGTGCGAGACGCCACTTTTACATAAAAAGTCATTTTAAAAGTACATAAATCCTTCATCACAATATACTAAACTGTATAAGATATTGCTGAATAAACTGTAGTGATGTGACAGAAGGTATTTTCCTGTGTTCCAGCCTCTCGTGCCGCTCCAGTCCAGAATGGTGCTCCTTCCTACGGCTACCCTTCACCTGGAGTGATGAATGGTTATGGTCCACCGCCACCTGCTCATAACGGCTACCCTTACCCACCCCCTCCCCAGCAGAATGGATTCTACCAGGGCCCTCCTCCGGCTGCTGGCAGTATGGGCTATCCTTACCCAACAGCTGCTGCAGGTACATATTTAACTCAACACTATGTCGGCTTCCACTGAGGGACCATGGTAAAACTAATGTAGTTCTTTAGACTGGTCAAACAGCAACTGGAACTCATTAAAACAGTCTTTTTAAAGTCATTCCCTCATTTTCTGTAGTTTAGTTTAACTTGTTTTAATGTCTTTCACATTCTATACATGTAATACATTATCTTTTTATTTCTTCATGATGATTATTATTATTGGGGCTGCAAGGTGGTTAGCACTGTGGCCTTGCAGCAAGAAGGTAGCTGGTTCGAGCCTTGGCTTGGGCAGGGGTCTTTTCTGTGTGGAGTTTGCATGTTCTCTCCGTGTTAGCGTGGGTTCTCTCCGTGTTAGCGTGGGTTCTCTCCGTGTTATCGTGGGTTCTCTCCGGGTTCTCCGGCTTCCTCCCACACTGGCGACCTGTCCAGGGTGTACCCCGCCTCTCGCCCGATGTCAGCTGGGATTGGCTCCAGCCCCCCCTCCACGACCCCTTTCAGGGAGAAGTGGTAGAAGATGGATAATTATTATTATTTTTATTTATTTGCATCTCTATTTTTTTCCTTGCTCCAGGAATGTACCCATCAGGCTTCGACTACATGGCCCCACCTCCCCCTTACCCGGGGCCACCCCAAAATTGGGCCCCACCCGCTCAGAACTGGATGGCGCCGCCACCTCCTCCAGGTCTGTTTGCCTGTGTCGCTCTGATTCCTCTCACTCTGTGTATGTCTGCATCACTGCACCTGTCAGATGACATCCATCCTTTCACAATGAATCACTTGGAAGCACACAGCTTAAAACAAATCCTAGAAAACGATGAGGAGTGCCCATGTATCGTTTCGGTCCTAGTTTCTAAACCGTGTACTACAGAGATTGTTCTAGTTTCACATGCCTCTATTAGAGAATTTTAAAACATTTTCTGCTGTTAGGCCTCAGATGTTTTATTTTTTTTTTGTCCTGAGGATTCCTGGAACTGTCACTTCAGCTTCTTATGACTAACACTCCTGTGACTGTGCTCCTTACATTAACTCTCCTCACAGTGTTGTGAGCAGTGGCGTCTGTGCCTAAATATGTTCTGTTTATTACTGTCGACTATAGTTTTGTCTTTTTGTCATTACTCATGTATGCACAGGTAACTCAAAGGCGGCTGAAGCAGCAGGCAGTGCGTATTATAATCCCAGTAATCCACACAATGTCTACATGCCCATGGTGAGTTTCCTTCTTTATTTCTTGTGAGACAAGTTTGTCTGTTTACAATGTTCTTACAATGTTTGTGATTTGCATCTGCTTCCAGGAACAGCCTCCACCATACGCACCTCATCCAAACTCTCCTGACAAGAAGGACAACTAGAATCAGGCATCATCACTTCAGTAATAATCCTCCTGTTTGCTCCGTTTTCTAAAGAAATGAGTAATGTGGATAAATACTCGGTTTGCAGAATGGTGAAAAGAAAAGGCAAACAACGGAGGACTAGAAGATGTTAGTGAGATGTAACAATAGAATCAGTGATATTTGGAGGACTGGAACAGCTTATAAAAATTGTACCTTTTAAACCCTGTTTTCACTTTGCTTACTTTTCTGAATCTCTTCATAATTAATCTCAGAAGTTAAATTAAGTTAATTTTCACTAATCTTTAACACTTAGAGAAACGTATAGGAGGAGCCAGAGTGGAGAATGTATGTTGGAGTTTTTTCTATGACAAAAAGATGGATTTATTACTAAAACATTTTGTAGTTATTGCATTTCCTCCACTCACACTACTCTTTATTTTTCCAGTATAACTACAAGTGTAATGTATTTGTGTCTTTATATCAAGTTTTTACCCATATACACAGTTTGTTTAAATACTGTTTAGTTGTACAAGGCAAGATTATCATAACTGTAGTACATGTACAACAAGTTTTTCTTCATCCATGACCAATGTTTCCATAGGAGTGGAATATTTAAATATTATATTGAGGTTTGGAGAGATATCTTATGAGCAGCTGGGTTACTCCGATGGCCCCGTGCTGCAGCTTCTGTAGTATTTATGTATGCAGAGCCAGGCTGAAACCAGAACTCCTTCAGTAATTACATCATTGTGGGGTAACATGGTCACATTGATTTATATAGGGACCGTCAGTGTTTTGCCTGCTGCAGGAATGTTTCAATACAAACCATTTATTCCAGATTAAAGAGTGGTGAGGAGCCAGCGGGCTGTGTAATTGCATCCCCATTAATATGCACCTGTTAGATGGACTTTTGCACAAAATGTAGTTGAATAGAAAAGGGGAATGGGAGGTTTGGCAGATTTAAAAAAATGTTTGTATAATGTCTGTTTTGCAGTTTTTTCTTTCTGCAGAATTTGGTCTGAATTGAAATCTAATAAATGCACATTTATCAGTCATCTTCATCGTTGATTGATTCAGATCTCTTCCTGCTTAATGTTAAAACTGTTATACCTAATTTCTGCGGCACTATTTAATAAAAATAAACAGATTAAGATTAGATGAGGGAAAAATGAGGATTTAAAGCTGCCTGATTCAGCTGCATTTCACAAACAAGACTATTAGAAATAATAATGCTGTCTGAATATAGTTTTATTATGTCAAACCTGAACATTTATCCACTGTCACAGAAAATTTCACTGTACAGATGTGTCATATAGCACGAGCACGAGTTTAATCGATGAATAGACGACATTGTGATACACTAAATCAAAAACTACTGATGCGGAAAATCACAAAGTCGATAACACCACCAGGATGCAGCTACGTTCCACTCAGAAGCCCACACACTGATACATAAAGCCTAATTCTACTTTATGGCTCAACTCCTATCTGTCCAGTTCCGTACTTGGGAAAAGGAGTCTTTTTTAAAAATTTTTTTTTATATACATTTCTTTGAGATTGTACACTAGATTAAATATGTGCAAAGTATTTGTCTGAGATTGAAGCTCTACAGTAGGTCCTACGAGGGCCACAATCCAACAGGTTTGACTTGAATGAGTGTGTGTGCAGAACCTGAGAGGCTGTTAGATCCATTTAATCTGACTCTGGTGTGTTGAAGCAGGAATACATGGAAAACCTGCTAGATGTGACCCTTGGAGCTCTGCAGGGACACTATCTTTCATCAAAAACTCTAAAAGAACTCAAAATATAAATGACAAATATCAGTATGTTAAAACTTCAATGTTGATAAAAAAGCTGCAGAAGCGTACTGGTTTAAATGGGATTGATGTCCTTTTCTACCATCAACCTGTTTAATTGAGCAATTATTTTAAATCTAAATTTCATCAGGAAACAGCATCTGCAATAAATTCCACTACGATAAAAACAAATGCTTTATGAAAAGCTTAAAGGGGCAGATTTAAACTGGTGGTAAATAACAACAACATGGTAGTTTTTCTGCTTCTGTAACACCTAAATGAATTTCTCTCAGTGATAAGAAGGTCGTTATGGTTGAATAAAGAGCTGAGTGTGCCATCTCCTACGGCTCTTCCTGTAGAAACCACACCTCGTTTCTGCGTCCGTAAGGCTTGAGCGGTGTGTCGTAGCTGCAGCAGAAGTACTGCTTGCGCTGAAATGGCGCCGTCTCGCCCAGAGTGCGCGTCAGACGCAAGGCCTCTGCTCGGTACTCGCTTTCCCCTGCGAAGCCACCAAACTGACTGTAGAAAACCAGAGAAATGGGACATTTTATGCTTATCATCAGCAACATGGACGTGTGTGTGAATCTTTGCTTTAGTGTCTGTTATGACTTTGCTGTGAAGAATAACTACCTGCACGGGGTTTTGGATCAACTCTCCATCATGTCAGAGGAATTCTTCTATATTTTGGACACTTTCATATTTTCATATTTGGCATCAGATCACGGGGCCTCTGTCCTGCAGGTTTTATATGTTTCCCTGCTTCAACAGATTAATGGGTTAATGTGTAAAACCTGACAACAAGCTGTTGGATCCATTTGATTTGAATCTCATGTGTTGCAGCAGGGAAACATCTAAAACATGGAGGACTGCAGCCCTTAAGGATTGCGGTTTGACCTCCCTGCATTAGCTTGTCAACATTTTTTGTCTTTATGAAGCCAGAAAAAGCCATATTAAAAAAAAATAGAAGGTGGATCTGGAGAATTATTGTTAAAAATGTAAATATTTGAAGTAGAATATCTGTAATATAAAGGAATTATTATGAGACTGAGTAGAAGCAAAGTCTGGCTGATGAGACAGTAGAAACTTGCAGGTAAAGTCTACTGATTTAATATTTCCTGATGGAGTCTGGTTGAAGAGGCTCTAGATCTGTTTAGACGAGTAGAACAACCTCTCTACGTCACATATCCTGATTCTAACCTCTACAATGCAGGATTAGTTCTTTCATCAGTATGATGACAAACTGTGCTAGCTGTGATGTTCCAAAAAGCTCCAAACCAAGAGAGTACCTGTGTGTACACACACACACACACACACACACGTGTATTTTATTTCTGTATCTATTTAATGTTAGCTGCAGTGGCTCAATCTTTCTCCAGATGAAGATTTCTATTCAAACTCCAAACACACTGAACTGTTTTCATCCATTAAGATGTGTTTCTGCCCCTCTGTCTTGCATGATCTGCAGACGGGCAGTGATGTGGTTTAGTCTTTCTCTAAAAGTGGACGTTAGAATTAGCTCAGATGAGAATGGCTCATTTAAATGAGTTTATCACATCCTCTGTTCCTGGAGGCTTTTTTGTTTGTTTCTTTGTAGCTCATCAGAAATGGCCATTTTTTGATCCATGATATTATCTTTTACTTTCTTTAAAATAAAGTGAGGCGCTCCATCACACTGGTTTGTCCTTCCACTGATTAAAACCACTTAACGCTAATTTCACCTTTAGATCATCAGCTTCTCCTACACTTTTGCCATTTGCAGAAATAATTTCTCAATAAATTAATTGTATAATACATTATTTTTGTCTCAAACGCTGAACTGATTTTGCTTTATCAATTTTTTTATCATTGAGTCTAAGCCAATTTTCACACTCATACAATTATTAAAGAACCAACAGATCTGTACACAGGTACAGACATAGTGGCTTTATGACACTTACAGAGCGTAGACCGTCATTCCGGGCCGCTCCTCGATCCTGATGGCACTGTCGGTCGGAGTTGGAGGGCTGATCTGATAGGTGGAGGGAATACGGATGGCTACTGCCAAACGTCGGGAGAGAACGCCGTCGTTTCGTGGATACACTGTGATGATGATAGGAAAAGCTACACCCATGGCTTCACCTTGGAATATGAAGCATGAGAAAGTAGATTTAGACAAAAGAGGGGATTCAGCAGAGGAAGCAACAGAAAAACCTGGTTTCCCTACAGCAAAGTGACACACACCTAAAGGTCAGCATTCATGAGGCTTCATGCTAAGTACATATTAACATGTTCAAATGTTAATTCTTGTAGTTGTTATCCAGAGAACACAAAAGACTTAGTCATTAAACTGGTATCTAATAACTTCACTAAAATAACTTGTGTTTTTAGTCTCTTAGAGTGAATTAATTTCTTCTTTGCATGGACCCACATATATTGCAGTTGCTGTAATTGTACTTCAATTTTTGCTACGGTGTCTCTTAATAGACAAACAACTCTGTAACTGCAATACTGGCTTTGTTTTAAAGGTACAAGAGGAGTGTTTGGGATCCTAAATCTTAAAAGGACATAGAAGAAGATGGTATAAATATATTTTCTGTTATTTTAAATGTGACCTAGGAAAACCTAGAATGTGCTGTTGTTGACCCAAAATGGTTTACCTTGTTCATTGCTCCCACCGATGTACATAAGCAGCTTCCTCACTAGCTCCCCGGTCACCTGCTCGTACGTTCGTCCCTCAGAGGAGATGGCAGCGTACTTGGCTGCATCGTACCTGCGCACCTCAAAACTAACTCCATCCTAGAAGGGGAAAGAAAAATCACAAGATGACGTGTCAATCAACCACTGTTGTACTCTGTGCTGTTTGTACAAGCGACACACACACACACACACACACACACACACACACACACAAATACAGCTGTCTGTAGTAAAAGAAAAGGTCAATCTCAGACATGATTCACGTCTGACACACTAAAAAAGATGAGCTGCCGAAGTACCCAAGTTTACACGGGGAGAATGGTTTGTGTGTGTGTGTGTGTGTGTGTTTGTGTAAAAAAGTGGGCAGATCCAGATGAACCAGATTCTCGCTGATATAATTTAATTTCTTCTGCTGCTCTGCAGGGCTCAGTCAGCTTACAGAGAAATAATGGGCCAGAGATGTCTTACATAAGAGCAGAGAATCTAAAAGAAAACATACACAGCTCTGCCCTTCACACAGATGCAGGGCTAATGCAACTGCTCTTCATTACCCATTATGAAGCGGGGCTAATGTGGAGCACAGTCAATCAACTATGATGCTGAGCAGCGACTTTAATTGGTTTAGAAGGAATCTGGTCACTATGATGCAGATTTAAATCAAGCTTTCCATTAACATGCTTCTTATTCATTAGAATATAATTGCATGTATTGTCCTTGGATTTCTTACAGTGTTGTAAAAAAATATAAAAATACTGTCAGTTGTAGCTTTTTTACTTGCATATATTGTTATTTTTTACCTACAGCACAAAAGAAACAGAAAGAAACTCAAGTTTCAGTTTCAGCTGCTTATTTTCATTCCTGAATGAGCTTCCCAATATCATTTTCTCTTCCCCGAAGGACCTTTCAAATTCATGCAAAACAATTACATCTTCATTTTGTAAATTAAAACTGCAACTCTCAAATCTTAGGGTGTTAAAACGTCTCACAGTTGCTACAGTATGTCTTTATTAGTGACCATATCACCAACACCCTAATCAAACCCCACTACATGGTTAGCTCCACACAGAGGACTTTGTCATTATAATAAGACCCTGTAGCCACAATCATTCCTAAATTAAACTATATTATCATGTAGCTTTGTCTTGTGACAAGTACACAGGCTCTTGCTTTGCAATTAAGCATTTCACAGTGTATGCCTCATCATTGGCACGAACAATAAAGTTGTGTAAGGGTGACAATTAGTCATAGTGTAATTAATGTGTCAGGTATTTTGTGGGGGCTGCACGGTGATTAGCACTGTGGCCTTACAGCAAGAAGGTTGCAGGTTCGAGCCTCAGTTGGGGCAGGGATCAAACCGGGAATCTTTCTGTGTGGAGTTTGCATGTTCTCCCCATGTTAGCGTGGGTTCTCTCCGTGTTAGCGTGGGTTCTCTCCGGGTACTCCGGCTTCCTCACACAGTCCAAAGACATGCACATTGGGGATAGGCTGATTGGAGACTCTAAATTGCCCATAGGAGTGAGTGTGTGTGTGCATGGTTGCTTGTCTGTGTGTGTTGGCCCTGTGATGGACTGGCGACCTGTCCAGGGTATACCCCGCCTCTCGCCCGTTGTGAGCTGGGATTGGCTCAGCGGTAGAAAATGGATGGATGGTATCTTGTGGTTGTGTGCAGGGTAATTTATCCTAGCCTGAACAAAATACAGTGCAAACAAATAAACAACATGAATGCATTGTCTGCTCATTTTAAAGCAACATTCTGTGCACATCAGCAAATATTAGAACTTAACCAAGTTTTCACTGCTATGCTGCTGTGAGTGTGTGTGTGTGTGTGTGTGTGTGTGCACGCTGCCAGGAGCTCCACTGTATTCTGTGTCCGTTTTAATTAAGAGTGTTAGGTGTCAGAGGTAGGTAGGTGCTCCACATATCATGTGCCAAGCTCTGATTTCAGTGTGTTGTTCAAGCAGCAGTCAAAACCAGAGATTTGATGAAGCTCGTGTAGATTTGACACTGAGAGGAGGCATTGTGCCGCGTATGCATTCCATGATTCGATCAGCAAACGAATGAGTAACATTTTTTAATAGAAGCTGTGCGGTAAGCTGCATTGTTTCTAAATCTAATGTTTACATGCAATTTGCTGTGTCAGAACAAATCTTTTCACCGTGCAGTCATTCAGCCTGGAAGTCCTCTTTGTTTGCCTGTAAAAAGATATCTTTTGTTCAGAAGATAAACACACAAAGGCACTAGCAATCTGCTGGTCAAACACAACGTCAGAGAATAAAGGCTAAACCTTAAGCTTCTATTAAAAACACGCATCATGAGCACACTGGTGAACATTAAACCAATTAGCACGCACATAATTTATACAGGCTTCATACACATAGGGGGTAACTAAGAGGGCTGACCTGGAAAGGGCAGGGGCCTCTGTGACTTTAGTGCTTTGTTACTGACGGTCAGTGTATCAGAGTACACACACATGTTTAAATGAGCTCAGGGTTAACCTCAAACACATCGGATCAGCATCCTCTTCCAAGCCAGGGTCAGTTAAAATGTCCCTGCACACACACACTTTTACAGTACAGCACAGATTATTAAAAGTATAACTAACGAGCAACTCAATTTTCTGTTGTTTATTAAATTGATTATTTTATTTGCATGGTTTTATTTGTTTTATTTGCCTATTAATTCGTTTGTTTCTGTCAGTTTTTATTCTGCCTTGGTGATTGGCAGGGCACCTCGGGCTGGTGTGCCCTTTGTTCCACTCTGCGGGTCAGCACGCATCCGTACAGGTCACAAGCAATTAACTGTCAGGCTCTCTGGCAAGGTTACAGCAGGACAACCGAGGATAACTTATTATTAAAGACAAAAAATAATAATCAAGATCAGATATCTGGAACTATACTCAGGCAGTCCGTGCAGCTTGTCGACATTTCTGTGCGTAATTAGTGGCAGAAGCGCAAAAGAAGCGCACAAGGATGCCATGAATGCTCACCTTTGATTCGCTGCTGAGCAGTTTATATTCCGTCTCCTCGTTATTTCCGAAGAGCGAGTTTCTTAGCATGCCAAACATCGCTTCGGCCGGGTTTACCTCTCCTCTTTCCGCTCTTTGGCTTGCGTAGTGTATCCCCCCTTTTCCTCCTTCTGTTTATTGCAGCCAACTTGCTCAATTGTGGTTTTCCTGCTGAAACTATGTGTCCACGGTCTCCTCCCGAGAAGAGCGCACACTTTTCAGTGATTCTCCTCAACAGATGTCTTTTTTGTCCCCCCTTCACCTTCAGAGAAAGAAGTCGGGATGCTGACTGGCCGCTCCTTTACAAACCAGTAACCACATCAGCATCCAGTGTCTCCGCCCTCCTCTTTCCGCCTCCTTAGACCTTATTCCTACAGGCTAGATGTTCTCATCCTCTTTAGATGGAGGGGACGCAGTCTCAGAAAAAGTAACTGTTACCAAACCAGAACATGTATTGTTTTATTTTTATGCTTATGGTTTATAGTTTTTAGAACAAATTCCTACCAGATTATTTAAAAATGTATTTTTCTTAGTTAATACATATGTCCTGTATCCAATAGGCTATATTTCTATTAACCTTTTAAGACATCAAACCTTTACTCAAAAAAAACTCTTGATCCAGAGGTGTTAGCTAATTATAGACTTAACTATGTGCCCATCTGAACAGAAACAATCTGTTTAACAAAGATTTACAGCTCATCATAGCACAGAGACAGCACTGGTGAAAGTTACTAATGATCTTCTCTTGGCCTCAGATAAAGGACTCCTG
>JBAMHV010000022.1:2970037-2984393 GCA_037177535.1 Pseudomugil gertrudae
CAGTTTGTTAATGTAAATGACAAATCTTCCTCACACACCAGAGTAAGTCATGGAGTTCCTCAGGGTTCTGTACTTGGGCCGATACTTTTTACATTATACATGCTTCCTTCCAGATAATATAATCAGACAACATGGTGTAAACTTTGACTGCTATATGGATGATACTCAGATTTACTTATTCATGAAGCCTGATGAAACCAATCAGTCCATTAAATTAAAAATATGTCTCAAAGACATAAAGACCTGGATGACTCCGAATTTTCTTGGAGTTATTCTGGATCAGGATTTGTCCTTTAGCTCGCATTTAAAACAAGTTTCTAGAAACCGATTTTTTTACACCTACATAATATTGTAAAAGTTAGGGATGTCCTGACTTGGCTGCCCTCCCTGAGCCGGGTGGAGGTTTGTCTGCCTGTTTAAAGGGAGTTTTCCTTCCCACTGTCGCCTCATGTTTGCTCAAGATGGGGACTGGATGTGAGTCAAGACTCAATGCAAGTTTTTGCTTTCTCTTAGCTAGGCTATTTTTTTATGAACTAGCTCAAATGAATGTCCGTGAAGCATCCTGAGATGACATTGTGACGTTATACAAATAAAGTAGAACTGAATTGAGTCCCGGTATTGGTGTAACTCATCTTCCATCCATCCATTATTTGTAACACGTATTCCTCTGAAGGGTAGCAGGTAGTTGGAGTCTATCAATCACCTGGATGACAGGCAGCTACATCTTGGACAGGTCACCAGTCCATCACAGGACCAACACAGAGACAAACACACATCACACACATTCCTAAGGACAATCAACCCAACATGCATGTCTTTGGCCTGTGGGAGGAAGCAGGAGAGATGCAAACTCCACACAGAAAGATGCTGTCCAAACCAAGGCTCCAACCAGTGACCTTCTCACTGTGAGGCTGTAGTGCTAACCACCGCACCACCGTGCAGAAAGTAACCCATCCTAAACTTAAAAAAAAATCAGCCTTTATATGGTTTATGTTAACATTAAATAGAACATCAAGTTTATAGCAGATGAATCTTAAAGCTTAACAGTATTTCAGGTCCTGACGTGATTAAAAATGACCCTCTTAACTGTTGGCCTTGCATGAACTGAAGAGTCAACTCTTCCTAATCTCACCACTAAGTTCAGTGCCACTCTGTTGGTGTCCGCTTCTGTTGGAGCTTCTTTTCTTTCTACAGGATTGTACAACGCAGAGAAGCACAATTACATCCTGAAAGTGTGTAATATTTATTTTGACACTTACTGTGGATTTGTCAGTAAGCATCAGGTTTTATTTCCTCTGTTTTGTGCATAACTTGGGGTTCGCACATGAGTGCACGTCTCACTGTGTCAATGTGAGTTGCTTCGCTTTAGGGTCAGGCTATTTTAACGCACACTGAAGGCAACATTAGTCACTACTGGAGAGTAAGTGGAAACAGGAAGGGTAGAATTAAGGGATAAAACGGTGAAGTGGATAACGCAGGCCAGAAAATTTGTGCGAGTTGGTATGAAACGGGACATAAAGCACACATTAAATTAATGACACACTGGTGAAATGCAACTTCATGGCGTGCAGATGAAGTCGTTTTAATACTTTGTCACTTTAGTTTCTGAAAACTGTTGCAAAAACAAGTTTAAAATTGAATGCGTGAGATAAATAATGGGTCCTGAATTACGTCCAAAACAAGCCTGAAGAGGTGCGATACTATTAATACCACTGAGTACTCCTTTTATTATGTAACAGGTCATACAGGATAAACATTTCTTTGAGACAAGTTACTTCATGTCAAATATTATAAACGTCCAGTAAATGAGAAAAACTGCTGCAGTGAGCAAAATGACTAACAAAGCAGCGGAAACGGGACAATTTTAGGTCTCTAAATGCTAAATAACTCCATTGCTAACTTAAAAAAGATCTGTTGGAAATATTAAAGCATTTTTAATGAAACAAGAATGGTTCCTTTCAGCCACAACTATCAAACCAAAGTTAACTCAGACACTTGTTCTAATTGGGATGAGGAAAGGTTTTAATAAAACCCTTTGACAACAAATATATTTCACTTTAACTTACGTTTTAACTATTTAACTTTTACTTTCATATCTATGACTTTAGTTTACTGCAACACAAGCCCAAATCATTATCCCTCTGCCACCATGCTTGGCAGCATTTGTCTAAATGATGTTTGTTCGCTGTGAAAACCGACTTTACTGCTATGTCTGGTTTTCGTTTTGTTTTTATGATTGAAGACGTCTCCTAATAACTTGTCAAAGCATCTCTACTTTTTATATTTGTACTGTTGTGAACCTTAACACTGCCTCACGGCTGCATTGGCTCCAGCCTCCCTGAACCTCAGCATTCATACTGAGACTTGTAGTTTATCAGAGGCTGATTTTGGGGATTTTCTGAGCATTGTCTGATTTTGGGATGAACTTCTGGGATTATCTTAAATGCTTCCCACTTGGGAAAAAGCCTTAAAAATCTGACTTGTTTGGAAATGTCCTTAACATTTCCAGATAGCTGAACAGCAGCTTTATCCAGTAAGACCACTGCTAATGTCTTTCTTTGCCTTTTAATAAAACACACCTTATTAACTCAAAACATCTGCTTTTTAGAGATGCTCACACTGGTAAGCATGAATAAATAAAGATCATTTGATTAGTCATTGTGTTCTATATTGGAAGCAGTATGGGTGCACTTATAAATACAGTTGTTATTATTTGACTGTTATTGTTAAACAATCACTTTGTGTAACAAACTATAAAATAAAAGCTGTGTTTACCTGAGAGTGGATGGAAGTATTTTTATTAAAACCTGGAAGTTTTAATTGGGAAATTCTGTCATTGATTTGTCTTTAATCCTACTTTTATGCATCATGACATGCATGATGTCCTAAGTTGTTTTTCATCTAAAGAATGTGCCTTTTGGTGAGAACAAGAGGACTTTTCTATCAATATTTTAGCTCTGACTAAAAAATGGTGCAACACTTCATACCCTCTTATGGTAACTGGGATTAGGTTAACAATGAGTTGACTTGGAATGAAAAAATTCTACGGATACACACACATTAATAATTAGATCACTGCATGATCAGGAACCAACATGGCTGACTGATGCATCATAATGATCGTTACTGAAAAAATATAATGCATATAAATAAAATCTACATTTTAAATTTATTCTAAGCAATTAACTTGCTTTTAACATGCAAAACAGCCTTACTTGTATATATATCCATCTTAATCTGTTATTTTATATTTTACTTATAACTTTTTTTTATACTTTGTCTGCTTTCTTTTCTGTTGTTGGGCTTGCACCTGAGACCAGGGTAACGAATTTCGTTTCAGCCCATGTACTTACATGCACTGTATATACATGCGTTGAAATGACAATAAAGAACCTTGAATCACTTTGCACGTGCTGTACCTTCACCCACTGATGCTATTTTAAATATTAGGAAGCAAAAAAATAAACAAAAACAAAAAAACACCACTTAGTACAAAGATGGATCAGCGTTTGTCTCTAGATACTCCTCATTTGGATTTTTTAAAAGAAGAGACACACTTTTCCCAACTTTTTGGTTCAAGTCAACTTCAAGGGAAAACTACTGCAAATGATACTCTATATAAGCAACAGATCTTCCATCAAAAGTTACATTTTTATTAAACTTTTACACATCCTCGTCTTCATCAATAACAGATCGACAAAAAAAAATACAAGTAAAATTCTCTCAGTCCATAGTGGCACAATCACCAGGCTGCCTTTACATGTCATTTCCAAAGTTTCTGCTGGACCTCCGTGTCATCACTTCTCCCAGCCTTTTCCTCCTGGCTGTGTAGGTAATCGAAGCCCTACAAGACCAGCCACCTCTTCTGGGCTGCGCTCTCCCTTGCCGTGGTACAGGTTGTGCAGGA
This sequence comes from Pseudomugil gertrudae, assembly GCA_037177535.1. NCBI lineage: Eukaryota > Metazoa > Chordata > Actinopteri > Atheriniformes > Pseudomugilidae > Pseudomugil > Pseudomugil gertrudae. The sequence continues at coordinate 2,973,945 of JBAMHV010000022.1, forward strand.
CCAGGTGGTTCCTGGTGGAAGCCAGCAAACACAGGTATGTTTGTGAAGCATGATGTGCCTCCTGCTGGGCACGGCAGTACCTTTCTCCGGTTACCTGTGACACAGGTGAGACACGTTAGGCACTCGTGGCTAACTGTATATTGTTTTTATCAACCATAACAGCTTTATGTACAATATAGGCAGTTGCTTAAGTCCATTCAGAGCATCAAACATACATTACTACGCCTTGGGACCTCTTTGAAGTTGGGAGAAATAGAAAACGACAAGCAAGCGTTGCTTCAGTGCACACACGTATTCAACAACCCTGGTGAGCCATGCTCTTCCGAGCATTAATAATACAAGCTCTATGCTCAAGATGAGATCTAAACACAACCATATGCACTTACTGTGATGGACAAACAAACAGTTCATGCCACAAATTTAATGGGTGGGTAGCCTGGGAAATATAACTAATTAGACTGTCCATTTCTGTCAGTTATTTGATAAAAACAAACAAAAAAACCAACTTGTTAGTTTAAATATTTAAGTGATTTAGCAAACAACGTATTAATAGTAAGAATGATCATTTAATTAAAATGTAAAACATTAACACGTATTCAACAGCAAACAAAACGTATCAAAGTAAAAGGTATCTGCAGATATAAACATTCTTCAAACTATACAGTAGTCATTTTAAGTTGTAATGTTTATTTTTTAGGTCAAGATCAACACTTACCTATTGTTATTTTTGGTAACAAGTTAACAATATGTATAAACAGTAAAACATGAGGCGGCTAATATTAGCATGACCATATGCTAGTCACCTTGCTTAAAGCGGAATAGTTAAGAAATAGAAAAGCTGAAAACAACCACTTTTAAATTATAAGGGTAGGTATTTATTCTGTACCACTTTGTAAAGGTGTTATATATTTTACAAAGTTAACCAACAACATACTTCATTGTAACGTTATTATTAAAAAGCGGCATGGATGGCTAACAATAACACGTCCCAAGTCGTTGTTAGCATCCTAGCTAACATTTGACTTTACTAATTTAGAGGAAAACCCACCTTATTCTTACGATACTGATCTATAACATAGCCGTAAGCCAATGAGTCTTTGTAACTTGGTCCATGTAGGGTCCGTAATTCTTTTAATATTCCTCTGCAGACTCTTAGAGGTGATGACAACGTTGCCATCTTCGCAAGGTGAATCGATTGTGCAGACAGTGGCGAAGCAAGACATTCTCAATTCATCACAGCACAGTCGATACGTATCCTGAACACAAGGGGGCGCAATTTCACACAAACGCGCTGAAATCTGCACAACTGTCCCAGCTGCAACAGGTAACTTTCACCTGTGATCATGGACAGACTGATCACTGACATATTTAACAAAAACACAGCGGTTCAAAGAGTAAGGGAGGCCTTTAAACTGTTTGGGAATCTATTTTTTCAAGAGGAATGAGCCAATATCAAATAGTAACATATTAAGGATTGAATGCAAAAATTATCCCATGGAAAAATATGTGACAAAAAGCAACCAAACATGAACAAAGTGCAAAAAGAGCTAAACATTAAGAGATATATATCTAATATGTAAAATAAAATATCTAAAAATAGCTTAACTGAATCCTAAATACCAACCACCTGCCATGTCAGGACAGTTAAAGGATAAAATCTGCATGATACTAAACCACGTGTGATCATTTGGTTTGTATAATGTCACACACAGGGCATCACTTGTGTGGGAATATATTTATTGTCATGACAACATCGCGTCCTCAATAATGCAGAAAGGAGCATTTATCTGTTTTCACAAATCAACAGTCATGAATCTGATTCTAACATAATAGAAAACAGAATAAATGGAGATGTTAAAAAACTTGATTCAGAGTAAAACAAATCTCTGATAGTTTATATTTGAATTAATTTGGGTTTTATCACACTGATTGCTGGGTGTGAGGCTGTGAAGATGGGTCGGTGGTGTTTAGATGCCTTCATGTCAGGTCATGAGCGTATAGATGCTTCAGTGACATCCAGTAATTCCAGTTATCAGAACTTGTCTGGTGATGATTGACTCTAGGGGGAGCCAGTCTCTTATTAGTTTCACACCGGTTTGGTTCCTCGACATTTGTTGGAAGCCCCCCCTCCTCTCGCTTTACTCCCCCACCTTCTCCATATCGTTCTCTCTCTCTGTCTCTCTCACACTCTTTCAATGAATACTAATGCAGGGAGTGGGCCCACCTCCCTTCCTCCCATCTTTTGCAGGGATGGGCTGGAGAGGGGAAACAGAGCAATTCCAGCTCAGTATCTTTCCTCATGAGGTAGGCTGTGCTTGACTAGCAGCAGCCCCCCCACCCCTACCCAAATGCCTTTTTTCCCCCTCCCACTGAGCAATATTGGTAGTACTGTGCGTTGCCACTGCAACAATGAATAACCTGTGTGAGTGGCTCGTGATTTCTGACCTGAGTTGAGGGAGAAAAGGAGAGGACATCTGAGTCTGGTTTATTTTTGGTCATCTGGATGGGAAGTCTTTTTTGGCAAGAGAGAAAGAAGAAAGCAGAAGGCAGCCGGGGAAGGGGAACAACTGGCAACAGCCAATCCCCCCTTCCACTTATAGACTGGAGACAACGGAGGCCACTGGAGTATTTGCTTTTATCTTTCGTTTTTTATTCTTTTTTTTCCTCATTGCGCTGCTGGGAGGTGCTTTGCCTTTTCATTTGCTTGCTCTTTCGGTCCTCTGTCTTCTCATCTACTTCGCCATTTACCTGCTCAACAATTTCCTGTATTTATGAGCCAGACCAGGAGGGAAAGAGAAGCAGAGAGACAGAGAAAACGAGAAAGAGACAGAGGAAAGGGACCCCCCCTTTTCCTCTTCCATCCATTCTCTCTCCCTTCTCCATTTCTATCACTTCCAGCCCTTTCTACCTCTGTGCAGCCCACGCTCCCTCCTCCTTCTACCTCCTCTTCCTCCTCCCCTACACTCCAGCCGCTGTCCACCCGTAACTTTGGCTACTTTTTCTTTTCCTTTTTGCTTCACCCGTTTTTTATTTCTATAATTTACACAGCTCCTATAGAGTCATTTTAATTGGCTTGCTTGTGTTTTCTATTTATGCCTTTTTCACTTTTGTACCCCCCCCTCCTTCTCTTTTTCCTCCCACCATCCTATGCATCTTTTTTGGCTGATTCTTAATTCTAAACATAGGTAGGTCTATTTAGTGTCTAGTGTCTGTCTCAAAGTCTTTGTTCCCTTTTTTTGTATGCAAGGTGTTTTGTGTTTCCTTGACATGCAAACACACACACACATACACACACACACTCGACCTAGCTCCGATATGAGCATGGCTCTACTCCTATCCAGCTCTCAGCTGCTCCTTGCTTCTTGCGATGTCGTCCTTGCGTCACTGTCCCTCTTCCATCTGTATTATTGGACCCTATTTTTTTGTTCTCCTAAACAAAGACCACTGTAAGTCATCAAGCAGGCACCTTCTCCAGGCATCATCGTGGAACACCATTTTGCCTGCCTCGTGTTGTTTTACGTTGTTGCACAAAAGTCTGTTTTTCCATTAAAAGACCTTCATCACACATCTTCCTCGTCATGTCTACATGTTTGCTTTGTTGTGGTGCACCACGAAAGACACCCAAACTCCACACAGGTCACTGACGTGTGTTATAAGTTTCTTTTTTTTGTTTTTGTTTTGATGAGGTGAAGGTTAAACTGGAAACGGGCCCAGTTCCTGAGCAGCTACACAAGCTGTTCAAAGCCAGCGCTTGTCCATTCTGTAGGGGTGTCATCTGTGTTTATAGAGTCCTCTGCCTCTGTTTTTGCTGCCCTCTTTTCCTCTCTCCTCCCTCTGTCTCCTCCCTCTCTCTGTCTCGGATCTTTCCGAACCGACTTTCATTCCTGCAGACAGACACACGCAAGCATTCAAAGAGAATGGACAAGAAAAAAACTGGCTTTTATCATTCAGAGGATTTTTTCCCTTGTTTTTCCTCTACCATAATCTTCACTTTTTATTATTACTTTAATCAGTTCTCTCCATCTTTTCTTTTATCATCACTCCATTGATCCCCCATAGTCATTAATTTGTTGTTCCATTGTTTGTTTGTAATGTAAAAAGAAAAGAAATCATTGTCCTGCCACTGACACATGACAAACTTGCTTGCATCAGAGAGGATTTATTCATTTTGCATTTTGGTTAAGTTTGCTATTCACAACCAGATCCTTCTGACTTGCTGTGATAGAAGCAGCACATTCTTACTTTATTGTACTGAGATAAGAAAATGGAAGATGCAGGGCTCCAAAGTGTTATTCTGTCTGCAAAGTAACAGAATAACTCGGTGTGCGCCTGTTTGTAGTGTGTAAGGCACAGAAATAGACAGATGCACAGCAAAATGAAGAAAACGCCATAACTCATCTTGTCCATCTCCTTTTTTAAAAAATATTCCACATTTTTTGTTCCTGAAGAAGAGTTAATGCAGCTTCTGCTCATTACATGAAGATATTGGGAAGTGGGACTTATGAGCAACCATTACCATGATAAAGACACTCTGGATATAGATGATTTCCTGTGGAATTACCTTTTAAATCCTGGATTAGATTACAAATGACAAAAAAAAGAATAATTAAGAGTTATCAAAAGCAGCTCTAAATTCTGGACTTTTTTCTCGACATTTTCAATGGACTGAAGCTGATTTTAACATTTCTTTCTCAACTACTGAATCTTAATGGGATTTTGCTATCGCGGATTAAAGACTCAAGCAACATCTTTCTCAATTAGCTGACACAATAGCTGTGATTCTAATTTCTTCATCCCCGCCAAACTGATCAAATTTAATGTGCCTCAGTGTTAAGAGTTAAATAGGTGAGTACGCTGCTGTGAATCCGCTCATGTTATTGCTGTTGCATGTTTTTAACCGAAGCAGGCCATCACACAGAGTATAGTTCTGTACAGAACAATATTTTTGCATCTGTGTGCATTTGTGTGGGTGTGCAGACCTGTCATGGATGTGTGTGCATGGTGGAAAATCACACATCAGTGATAACTCACACACTGCTTCCACTTATCTTTCATACTTTTCTTTTTCCTGGTTTCAGGATGTCATTAAAGTCACAGGTTCTTACTAAATCTTATAATATAAAAAAGAGAAATCACTTTACACAGAAAATACATTCTTCATTTGATTTGCACAGATAGCCTCCACTTCATTTCTGCCAATCAAATCACCTGATGGCTCCACTCTTATTTAAAACAGTGGATTTTACAGCAGGAGGCACATAATCAATAAAGTCATCTACATAAAGAAATGGACCACAGTGTCCTTTTTTTCAGAGTAGAAGCAGTAAATCTTATTTCCTAAATGAGTGTGTAGATATTAGATTTTACTCATGCATCTTCACCCTGCTTCTCTCGCTCACACACACTCACTTTGTCCACCTGTCTTTCACAAGTGCAACAACGATTGACCCTGTTTTTCTGATCAACTTTCAGATCATTTGTCTGGCAGCAGATTGGCTTTGCAGAACATGTGTGTGTGTATGTGTGCGGACTGTGTTAAGTCAAGGTTATGGAGACATACCTGTAAAACCCACCTGGGACCTACTCTCACAACCAAGGTTTATGACTAATTCATTTCAGTACTCCTGGCACACACGTGACCCCCGTAGCCTATCCACAGACGGGCACTTAAGCTCAGGTAGTCTGTCAAAGCTGTCACAGCTGCCACGCTGCGAAATGGACGTCTTAGGGCACGAGCTCTGCCTCTGACACACTGCTTGCTCTTGTCTTTTTACTGTAATGATCACTGGAATAGTCTGTGGCAGTTTCCTGTGAACACCTGGATCACACGCAATGATGTGAACGGTGAACGTTATGTCCCACTTTGCTAGAAAACGGCAACTGATGCTTCTGATCTGAGCAGTGCTTCAGAGGGCATCCTCATAGCGTTTCCACCAGTCCTTTAGGGTATGACTTGGAGGTAGGGGGAGCATTTGCACAGCATGGCAGACTTATGTGGCTGAGAACCCTTTTATGCAAATAAAGAGGTGATTTGTTGGCTATCATGACAGGACACATTGCTTTTTATCAAGTTCTGGATCTGGATAATAACCTCAGGGACTCTTGTTGCAGACCAGTGTATATTTTATTTTATATGACTCCTGCCAAATGTGACATTGCAGTTAGTGTTTTACGCAGTTAGCGGCTCTTTGTAATTGCATAACATCTTTGTAAATGTTGCCAACAATTTCTCTGAACAATAAATCTGTGGTACTTTAATATCATGGGCACTACAGCATATTTCAAGCAATTTTCAGTATCTGAAACAGTTTGATAAGAGGAAGCTTATGATGAAAAGAGGTCTGCCAAATGTCTCTAAACAGAGCTTAAGAGATTTCACAGGCACCTTGTTTGCAGTCATCATTGATAAACAAGCCAGGAGAGGAGACAGTAGGGGCTAAGGAGATATATAATCCTATCCCTTCTTCCTACTGATTCTCTCTACACATGTGCTACTTAATGAGACAACAAAGCAAGTCCCGTGTGTGGCTTTGAGCGCTGCATCCACCTTAACGAAAGCAGCCTCTTTCGGGTATTTTGTATTCAACTAACTTCCACTATGTACCATCTAGGGATCAAAGAATCCCAGTGCACCGCTTCACGTTACGGTGCGCATCCAGAAAGCTTCGGCACGCAAAGAATTTAGCTTTTAAAATCTAACATTTGAAGAAAGCTTAAATTTAACACCTCGGGTTCTTTTTTACGTGCTGCTGCAACACGACCTCATCCATCATCTTGTTATAAATGATTGGATCAGTCTGCGGAGCTCCATGCAAAGCTCGTAACATCCTGCAGTGCGTGTCTGAGTCCTGTTCACCCTTTATAGAGCAAGTGAGGGGCCTATGTGGGGCTGCTTAAAAAGTACATCTCGGTTTTATTAGCCATATATTCACTTCAAGCGAGCAGAATATGGGTCATGATCTGAAAGGTTATTCAATAATTCACCTGATCTGATTAAGAGGACTTGTATTGACAGAGAAGTGATGCACACAGACAGCACAGAAGTGCATTTAGGGCTTTTTACAAGATTAGGACAGGCTAAGTATCAAGCAAATGAACAAATAAAGATTTGGGAAGAGCCAAGGATGAAAAAATTTTAGTGTACATTCACCCTTTTGCATGTCACATGTCAGCTGTGAGGTGGTGAATGTACACGTGATGGCTGTGCTTATTGGTGATTACATGGTGCAGTGTGTGTATCTGTTGTCTTAGATTGTGTGAGGCCCATCAGTCTATTAAATATGAAAAGTACAATCTGTTACCCTGCAGAGACTGGTCTATTATTTATTAACATACTTCACTTAATCATTTATTTACCTAAAGTATGGCTCACACTCTCCTCAACGATTTAGACACTCTTATGGACTCATGTCAGGAGTGTGTTCATGATATACGAGATGTGTATCAGGTTTAATGGACGCTATTTATTATAACTCTCCTCCAGCATGTAATGTTGCCGGGAGGTTGTTGGAGATGCGAGCAAAGGCAATTTAGTGCTACGGTACAGTTGGGGGGGAAATATATCATTTATCATTTTGGGATGTTTTTGTCTCAAACACGCACATGCACACAAACACACATGGTTTACCAAACTGAATGGTGATGAGCAATTAAAAATGTTCTTTTGTTGTTCTTCACAGAGCAGAGATGGCCTTCACTGTGAATCTGAATAATAAACAGTAATGCAGGGAGCTCTTATTAGAGAGCCGTTAAAGTACCAGCGTGCACATTTAAAACGCCCTGTTTAACCCGATTTATGAATTCTTAAGGGAGCAGGTCAGAGATTGCACAGTTTGATGAAGCACAGCATGTTTTTATTGGAGCCTAACAGACTGTGACCTGCTTCTAACCCTTGGTCCTTCTTGTTCCCTTTGCAATAACAGACCGGCAGACGTCAGAAAAACAAGCAACTCCAAGCATCTTTCCAGAGGAACAGTGAAGCGGCTCCCGTGGAGTACAATTACCTCGAAATTGCTGCTTTGCCTTTTTGACCTGTCGATGATTTTACCTAAAACCGCTGTGAGTTTTTGGTGCCAACTCTTTGTTCCTAATTAAAGCCAGTCAGACTGTTTTAGAGATAAATACCCAATTAACTCAAAACTCACGGACATTAGTGTTCCCTTCACTGGACCACACACCACAATGAGAGGTGTAATTCACCTCATCATGAAGACTTGAACACATGGATAAGGCAAACAGAGTTTCTGGTATAGAGCAACAGCTGAAAATGATGAAGGGTGCTTTGTTACTGTAGCTGTTTTGTCCAATGTTTGTCAGTTATTTGAGCTCATCTATCAACTGGCTAATGATGCTGGCAGGTGGGATCTTTCCAGGTGATCAGTTATGTCTCCTCACATGAGAAGATGAAATCTGAATCACATGGTTATATGTGGTGAACAGGAAAAAGGGGTTTTATGGATGTGCTAATATTTTTTTATTACATGCTGTAAATGATCTGCCCATTTTCTTGTTAAAAGTCTTGTATTACTTTACTGGTTATAGGAATAAGAATGACTTATATCAGAAATGACTGTAGCTGTTGAGGAAAAATAATAGTATCTTTCCTCTATTTTGATTTTAGTTACGCCTCCCTCAGTCTGAGGCTATGAGAGGGAGCGAGGGGTCCCAGATCGCACCACCATGCTACTTTTGAGAAGCTGGGATGGCACTTTGGCTGGCAAAACACAAGGTAAGACAATATTGATGAATCGGTGCCTTTTACAGCTTGAGCTGCTCGTAGTGTACTCGCTTTGTTCCTGTTAGTGACCAGCTGAAACGACCCATCTTATCTCGACTGTGTGTGCTTGTGCGTCTGCAGCTTTGCTAAATGTGTGCCTCTATTAAGCTCAGTGATGGATGTTGTAAAACTTCTGGAAGCCTTTTCCCGGCTCGTATCTCACACCAGGTTTGCTTGAAGGTCACGATAGTGGTTCAAGGTGGAGCCTACAGACAAATGGTTTAATCCTTGGTATGTAACACGGAGTGCACTTTGATCAATGGCATGCGTCAGTATATAGACATTCAACCCGGCCTTATTGACTATTGCTCTCATTTGCATGCCTCTACAGGCATCGATCAGGCAATTAAAGGATTTGTTCGGACTTATGTGGCTGACCATTTACACATATATTCCTGCTAGCTATATTCATGCAGTGCAGTGTCTAGTGTCAGTGTGACAGGTAGAGAATGCATGTTGTTTGTGATAAGAAAAACGTTCTCATTCTGTTCCAGCACCAGACACAAGATAAATGTATTTACCACAAGGGCTCGTGAGTCATGATCATAACATCTCATCATCACTTTCTCATTCATTGTTCTCCAATAAACTCTATAGCACTGTGCTTCCCTAAAACACAGACTTCATGTTGTTCAGACTTCTTTTACACCACCCCATTCATTCCCTTTCTAGCTTTACCTTCTCTTTTCTTCATGCCCCCCCTCATCTTCTCTGGCTTTCTCTTCTCATGCACTATTAATCAACTGTGATGTTTAAAAGACATGAGCCTTGACGCAAAGGTTCAGGAGCGAGGAAAAAAAAAAGTCCTTTTTTTGGGTGGATGGGGAAGGGGGTCGATGAGAGCAAGTAGATCTTCAGAAGAGTTGGAACATAGGTTGGGAGTAATGGACTATGCACACGGTGTGTGTGTGTGTGTGAGCACAATACAAATAGTGCCAGTGCAGAGTTTCTCCTATTACTTTAAGCTGCCGCCTCAGCCGGCAGTAGAGCGACAGTGCAGGTTTGTAATGAAGTGCCTCAGCTTCGGCCCTCTGCCGTTAGCTGAAAGTCACACAGCAGCTTCAGCTGATGCTGATTCGGCAGATTTCCTACTATTGCCTTACGTCAGACGACATTACCATATAGATGAATTAAGCAGGGACGAGGAATCTCATTTAGAACATCACACCATTGTATTATACAAAAGAAGGCACTCACACATACAGTTAAAGATTATTAGTCTATTAGCGCTTTTTTTAAAAGCCAGAAAAGGTTTAGAAAAAGCAAAGGCTGGAATAATGTCTGAAATGAGGACAAATTAGAATAATAATGTCTCACTGGTTTTTAAGAAGCTTTGTGTACCTGAGCTACATAGGATTCTGCCTCCCATTATGTTAACACAACTCAGTGGCAATGATTAACTGCAATGTGGCTTTTTTCCAGTTATTAACAAGCTCCTATTTAGATCCGAACCCACGTCATCAGTTGTACCCAATAAAATGTTAAAAAGCACCAAAGCCAAGTTTTGATTTATGAAACATTAAATGATTTCCTTCAAGGTCGCCCGTCTTATCTCAGATGATGTGCTGAATGCAGTTAATGGTGTTCACTCCTGCAGAACAGGGTGCTCATTTATAAAACTCTGCGTAGGATTCTTACTAAAATTGTACGTACGCCAAGAATCCAGAGTTTGC
>JBAMHV010000022.1:2992795-3013929 GCA_037177535.1 Pseudomugil gertrudae
CTTACTCCTTTTACTTGCCTTTCAGTATTAGAGCTATAGTTAAAGTTTAGACGAGGGACAGACACAGTCTCTATTTGTTGTACTAAAGTATCGCTGTACTGAGTTTGTACCAGCTTGGATGGAAGCTCAGAGGAGTGTTTTAAACTACTGCTCTGTGCCCGGTGTTGTTGATGTTCAAACATCTAAATTATTTTCTTGTTTTTATTTACTCTTGTTTTGGATTGCTGGGTGGATTGTATTATTATGCTCTCCCACAGTAATAAGGACAAAATAACATATTGGTGATTTGTGTGTTTTTTAAAAATGATTTATTCCTTTTACATTGTAAGAGACCTCAGACTGATATGCAACCACAGCTTGGCACCTAGTCTTTGTGCTGATCATTAATCTGGTCATAGCTTTGGGATGGCATCCCATTCCTCAGCCAAACGTTTTAGAAGATCAACTAGGATGATTGGATTGATCACTTTAGCATATACAACACAACCAAACTGATCTCTCAGGTGTGAGGAAGGGTGTTATTATACTGTAGGATGGAGGTCCCAGATTTAGAAGATAAGGCATCATTACTGGGTGTAGTCATTCCAATATCGCTATCTGTTAAGCAGGTGCCTGTCACGCATCTGTGATGCAGTAATTGAATTATATCACAGGATAATATTATAGGGGATGTATGGCAGACTTTTGGAGGTCACTATACACACCTTTAGCTATGTTGCTTATTCCACAGAAACACAATCCCAATCTCCCATTTAAGGATGTATGACACAACTAGTACAAGTAAAGGTAAAAACAATCAACTAAACACTTTTCAAGCTCACTTTAGAGTAGCAGTTTAGATACTTTCCTTTCAAAAGTGCATCTAAAATGACAAATAGACCCAACAGATATTGTTTTCATATTATTGCTCCCTTTTATGGCAGAAATCATTACATTAACTGGATTAATGTTACTGACAACAGTGTGCCAAATGAAACGAACAACTACATAAAATGATGTAACTGAAATCATTGTGGAGAAAATGAATGTTGCTCAAATGATTCCCTCTACACTGCCAACGTTCTTGTGCTGCAGTGGATAGCTTTCATGCATTCATTCCTTTATTCGCTCAATTTCTATAGCCAATTCTTCCACTGCTAGATCATGCAGCTACTCGATGTGAGGCAGGGTACCAGGACAGGTTGGGTTGTCAGTCCATTACAAGACAGAAACACAAAGCATAAAAAGATAAAAGCAAACACACAATTGAATGCACCATAAAATAAAAGAAAATTGTAATAAGTTCAATGATGCTATATGACACCAGGCAGGACCATAATAAATGAAACATTTTGTTTGGTAGCTCAGTTTTTCCCATTATTTTAAAAAACAAACACACGCACACACACATATATGTATGTATCTCTCTCTCTCTCTCTATATATATATATATATATATATATAAATAATGTGTATATATATATAAAGATACTGAACTCACACTGAGTTGCCCATGGAGCCCACCACCTTGCTGTGACAAATTAGATGTTTCCTCACCTCATGAGTGTTAGCTCCCCCTCTGCTTCTCTCTCCATCAGTCCTCTTCTCTGGTGAACTCACTCTCCCTGGTGATTGGGATACTGTGGTTGGGTCTACATCAATCAAGATGTTACCACCGGCACTATAAGGCTACTTTTTAATTAAAACTGTGAACCAGTCTGCTCTAATTATGAATTGTACTCCGCTGCTGTTGAATAAAAAATTCAGGGCTCACGTATTCGCTCCTTCTTCTCTCTCTGTCTCACTTAGTGTGCTCCTTCCTTTCTCTTTCTCAGTTTCTCTTTTGTTACTTGCGACTCAATTTTCCGCCAGAAATTGAGAATGTGTACAGCGATCCTTGGCTGCGCACAGCAACTGAAGGTTGACAGCATTGTGAAATAGCCGAGGAACTTAGTGGTTGCATACATGGAGGGCCAGGCCCCACTGGGGTCAACACCATTATAATACATAAAGCACCAGGAGAACAGAAACACCACTAAATAAAGCCACCAGGCCAGTGAACCTTGTTTACCACTTATTGCAAGTCCTTTAATTGTATTGCAGCTGGTGAAGTATGTTGTTGTAAGTCTATGTGATCCTATCAAAGAGAGATCAGTTTGTTATTACAATCATATAAAGAGATTTTGTCCACCAGCCTTGCTGGGTGAAAGGAGAATACACACTATATGGTTCCTGTTTTCCGAAGCAGCAGGAGGAAAGAGCATCTCTTTTACCTGTCAAAGGGCAGCGACAGTGACACGGCTATACCGTCAAAAGAAACTAACACCACCCAGTTTCATTAAAATATTTAAAAGTAGAACAGTTAGTTTTAAAGGCTGCACTCAGGAGTACCGCCAGTTTGAAGCATAAAAACACGTCTCCTTCGAGGCCCCCTATTGCTAATTTATGACATTTGCATGTCTTGCAAGCACAACTGACATGGTCCTGGGGTAACGGGGGATGAGCCTGGCGTCTACGGAGCAGGAATCAGCTCAGTAGAGCGCAGCAGCAGAGCCGGGTCGCAGTGCAGAGCTGCTGCGGCTGCTTCGTTTAACATTATATCAGCAAGCGAGCGCAGGGAGAAAGGACTAACAGGAATTCAATCTCACAGCCTTGCACAAACAAACTCATGAATGATAATGGGTTGCTAATTGAAGGTGCTGGAGCAATTTACCCCACTGACTATGCCACTGCAAATGGAGTCCTCCTGGTAGCCATGGCTACAGGGGCAGAACTGCTCTGGAAGTCTGACCTGAGTGGGATCAGATCATCTTTTAACACGCTCCCTTTAGTCAGTGCCACCATTTGGTTTAATTTGCATCTATGAATATTTATGAGTAAACATTTTAGGGTTGAAGCAGCGGTTTTAAAAGGTAAGTGTAGGTTGTGGTTGTATATCTGGGTTCAGTTACAGTTATGTCAATGATTTTTCAAATCAGTTTTTAAACATATTGTCACTCCAGCTTATGTGTTGTTGCAGCTTATTGACAAAATTTCAGACTGTACATCCTTATGAAACATTTAAAACACCACTGACATAGATGGCTCCTGCATGTCTGCAGTCGGGCACACACAGCATCAGTGCTGTGATTTGGAGTAATCTGCTGATTCTCTAACTCTAACTTCACCTTATTTAAATACACTTTAACCCTTTCACTATTCCATTAATAAAAAAAATAATAATAAAAAAAACCAACACATTCTCACGTCCGATGCGTCCATGGTCACACACGTTATTGATGACTTAAACTCTCGTTGTGTACCACAGTTCATTTACACAATCTAGCTTAAAATTCAGCTATGTCTTTTGCTACTGTATCAACGCAGACCAGGAAGGGAATAGATGATAACAACCTACTGCACAATAGGGCCCTACTGACCCACACGGATGGGCTGATAACCTACTGATAAGGCAAGGCATGTTTATTTATATAGCTAATAATGATAATGTCCATTCAGTCTGATGATAACATTCAAATCAGTGTGGTGAATAATTTGTAGGACTTCAATGTTAATCTGCTGGGTTGCTCGAACTGTCTAAATATGAGAAAATGCTTAATGAGTCACTCAGTTCGCGGAACATGACCGTCTGACTGCTGAGGCATTGGTCGTGAGAATGACACATGCAATAATACTTTATTTATAAATAATATTTTACTTTGCATTTATTTTAATGTATTCTATAAAAAAGCCATCTATGTGTTTTCCTTACCGCTTTATCAAAATGAGCCTGAGCCTATTTCAGCAATCACCTGGATGACAGGCGGGGTACACCCTGGACAGGTCGCCAGTCCATCACAGGACCAACACAGAGAAACAAACAACCAGTCACACACATTCACTCCTAAAGACAATTTAGAATGACTTGTCAATCTAACATGCACGTCTTTGGACGGTGGAAACATGCCACAGAAAGCCAGAGAGAACCCACGCTAACACAGGGAGAGCATGCTAACTCCACACAGAAAGGCCACTGCCCAAACAGAGGTTGGAACCAGCAACCTTCAGCGAAATAATATGTTTTCATTATGATATTATGTAAATATTCTATAAAAATCTGTGACTTGGCAACAGGTCTACACAGTGGGAATCGTAGTGACAGCAGAGTTGTCCTTAGCACTAAATTTCTGCCACCAGCAAGGTTGTCTTTGTGCAAGAGACTACTCGAACTGACCTTGTGGTGGATGGCAGCAGGCAAAAATGTATTTCCTTACAAGTAACAGATTCCACTTCTTTAACATGGTTTGTTTTTTATCATCATGTGACAGGAGTATATTATGGAATCACTGACACTATTTTATATAGACCTGCAAGGGAATCCTGTCATACTGTTCTTGGATTAGTAAAGCTGAATTAGCATAGTAGAGACCGGCCACGGTTTGGTGTCCACCTGTGACAGCGTGTTTGTTTCTGTCTGCTCCCATCTTGCCAGATATCTGCCAGTTAGCTGGCCAGTCTGACCAACTATCTTTTTGTGCATCTCAGCGGCTGTTGTCTGTCTGTATGTTGTGCTGCTGTCTCCAGGGTGCACATCTCTCTCAGGCTTAGCTTTGGATGGCATTAAATCCAGGGGACATCCGTTGGAGAGACACTCTTAGATGTCATTATCCCTGTGGGGAGTCTCATCATCATCCTCCAGCAGAGTGGCGCTCAGCACAACAGCCTGGGAAGGCTGCATGAGAGACAGCCATGACAGCCTTAGGTTGGGAGGAAAATAGCTAAATAAACCACTGTAAAAAAAAGCTAGAGATGTAGGCAGTCTAGATATGTGTTCGGTAATGCAAGACAGCATAAGATGGTAATACCCTTACCTTCTCGCTGCTTCTAATCATAGCAAGCCCTGTGCAAGAATACCTGGGATTAATTGAAAATATGTAAAATTAGCAACAGAACTGAAAGCTCAAAATGAAAGTCATCAGTCAATATTCAGCCGAAGGGGCGTGGTGAGGCGAAAGCTGCCCTGGCGTGTTATCTGTGGTGGTATGAAGTAGAGAAGTCTGTAAAAGATTCAGTTTACATAACTTCTTTGTTTTATAATGTGTTCACAGGCTTTTTTGGATCTGTTTGCTCAAGCGGCCATTCATATTGTTTTACAAGGACAGTTAAGACTAATTAAACTGTTAAAATGTCTCAAAATTAATATGTATTTACTGTAATGAACAGCTTGTTAGACATCCTACAGGAAGGGATTATTCCATGCTTTTGTTTAAGCATACTAACTCTGCTCCTGCCTGTGAGATGCAGAATTTTCACGAGGAGGCAGATCTTCTTTATAACAATAAATATTTACTTGAGCTTATTCTGTCTACATCAGAGGGGAGTGGAATACACAGTCTAGTTGTTCCTGTACCGCACAGACAGAAACATACTTGGCCCACACAAAGAACTTGCACACCTTCTGCACTAATCCAAAAAGGCAGAGTCCTGCTGCCAAAAATAACAGCTTGGAATGAGATGGACGGATTATTGTGGCTCTAATCTGTGAAAAGCTGACAATAAAACACATTTGAAGTGATTACAGCGCTCTTTTTGGCACGGTGGGTCATTATATTGTGTGGCCAAATTATGACAGACTTGTTGGCAAACAACCGCACCTAGGTTTGTTACACCCTAGGAACTCAGGTTTGTAACAAATCTTCAAAAAAAAAAAAAAGATCCCCTACATAAGACTGCACGTGTGCCACTCTGCCCATCATCTTCATTGTTCTCTTAATGTTATGACAAGTAGTTTGTTTGTTGCTGCATCACATTCACACCATTCTCCCTATTTATATTTAACTAAACACACAGACTGCACATATGCACACAGCACTCGTTATTGCTTGATCACAGCTTATATTACACTTAAAGTAAACCAGAAATGACTGTAATAAAACATGCATCGGTCATTTCACCGTCAGGTTACATCCTCCCCATGTCCTTCCTTCCAACAGACTGGGGCATGTCTCCACATTCATAAACACTCCCGTAAGGGTCTTTCACAATGACACACGGGCAGAGACATTAATGCTGATGTAATGCATCTGAGGATGAGAAGGTGAGTGCTAAAACCAAACAGAAGGAAAATAAAAGAAAATAAAGGAAGGAAGTGGAAAAGGAGAGAGTGAAGTAAGGGATTTTAGCAGAGGAGCCACAAATCATGGAGAAGATTAAGTGTCCCCTCTGTGCAGCGGAGAAGGTGTAAATAGAAACGTGTCCCTGGGAGAGATCCCAGAGACCAAGTGCTTATCTTTCTGAGTGTTGTCAAAACACATTTGTCACTCTGAGGTATCCAAGTGTCTTTGTGTCTATATGAGACTTGATATGCAAAAATAAACAGCGGATGTGAGATGTAGGATTGCTAGAAACAACTGTGCATGCCTGCAAGGACAGACAGCCAGGACAAACACACATACACACACCACCTGTGAATAGACAAAACTGTTTTCACTCTCGTGTGACCCCTGGGCTGATGGACAAGCGAGGACGAAGTTGATCGTGCATCATCCCAGAGTCTGACTCTCTTAGCTGCAGAACCAGTACATCATCAGACAGCTGCAGGCGCTTGTACCCATTCAACAGCTGCTACATTTCACAAAATGATGAGAAAATGTTTCACATTGTGACTGTATCTGCCCAGTAAATTAGCCAAGGGAGTTTGGGGCTCTAGCTCTTCCCCTCACAATGTGCTACATCCTGTGGGAGCATCTTTAGGTGACTTGCGGTCTCACTTCGATGCTTTGGCCTGCATGCTGCCAGAAACAGCTACTCGGAGTCCACAAAGCATCTACATTATAGCTATTTCAATAAGAATCAGGAGTTAGTGTCAGATGTGTTGGTAATCTGGAAGATGCACTGATTTTCCACCATGTAAAGTCAGGTGTTGCAGGTGTTGATGGACAGTCATGCAAAAGCCCAACAAAGAGTTAAGGAGCTGTGCTCACTAGTTCTATTGATATTGTAGTTACACTAATGAGACAAAAGGCCAAATTTCCACAAGCATGTGTTCTCTAATTTGCAGTAAATGTCTCCTAAAGTAGATCAAACTCCAACAAGAATCATGTTGTTTCCCATTTCACTGGGTCTTGTAGCTTAATACAACTCATGATTCTGAAATGGCCTACATACTGGGAAGTGATCAAGAGAGCACAATATTAATCTCTGATAGGCTGGAACAACATAAAATGGCATTTTAACGTCTATAAGAGTACTTGTTACTGGAATAAATCAGTGCACTACTTTCATGCTTGTCTTCAGCTGAACTTTTGGCCTTGGTCAAAACAGACCTGCTGCAGATGGCTGTAGATGTCCAAACAGATCTTGTTTATTTAAACCATTTCTGTAGTTTAGCATTTACCAGATTTTTCCTGACTTATTTTATCCATCAACAGACTTTCGGCTGGAGGCCAGCTAAAATGTTTATCCTCATAACTCTATCAATTCTTTAAAGACAGCCACTTCATGTTTTCTTGTAATTGGTTAAAGCAGCATGATTTGTCTATGGACTAAAGTTACATTACATTTAATGCACAATCTACTGTCTGTGAAGACTTGGGCTCTTTTCCAGCGAGCATGGATCAACTTCAACTTATCATATTTGGTCCTAAAGAGGTTCCTGTAACTTTTGGGAATCCTAATCGATTTAAAGAATGGTTTTATAAATGCTTCCCTTACATCTTTATCCCCACTCTCAATATCACATCTTGTCCAGATAAAAATAGCAGCATATAACATGGAGAAGGTCTCTGAATGGGCTGTTTGATGCTTCAGAAAGAAATTAGTTTGTTCACCCAGGACTCCAGCTCATCATGGTTGTGACGGGCCTAGCAAAGCCACTGAAAAGCAGGAGAGTTGTACAGCTGCAAGGGACTGAACACTGTTCACAAGGCTACACACATGCACACACATTTAGCTCATAAATACAGTAGAAATATGTGTGCAGAGGCGTAATCATTGGCCCTTAGAAAAGCAGCAAATTCTGAACCTCACTCCTCCTGACATAATTATCCCATATATGACTAAAATCTCTAATTATCCTTAGCTCAGTTCCGATAAAAATAAGTATGTACCAGAAATTACATTAAATATCAACTTTCTTCTCACTAAATTATTCTAGCAAAGACTTATTGTTTGCTAGTTTCATGTAGATTTTTATGTTTGACAAACTATTTTTAAATGTGAACTTCAAGTATATCATTTTAGGGCTCAGGTATTCTGTTTCCCTCCACCCACCCACCACACTGCTGTGTGTATTGTTCGTGTGTTTTGACAACCGCCCCCGTGTCTCACTGCTGTGCGGTCAAAAAGGTTGTCCAGGTAACGTTTCCTTTCATCACCTGTCAGCAGTTGTTCTCTGGGTCAGTGCAAGGTGCCGCCTGAAGGTTTAGCCTTGAGTCTCAAAGATCACACATTGAGGCACCAAACAGCTGGAGAAGGTATTTATCAGGAATGGCTACCATTAATGGTAATGTTGCTACAGAGTGCTAACATTTACAGATGAGATTTCTCCTCATAATTCATGTCTCACGACAAAGTCATGAGCTAGTGACGACAGAATTGTACTCATAAGTGGCCTCAAGTGTGCGTGGGTGTGACAAAACGCCTGGTACCACTACTCCTCCTTACATGTGAAGCCTTGCATCTTAATGATCTTATTTGAATTAAAAGAAAAATGAAGCACGCCTGACTTAGTGGTAATGTCCATGCACCGTAAATGTCTGAAGTCATCCAGAATGATAAGGAAAGATTGTCTTTCTGTGCCATCATCTGCTGTCTTCCTAAATATTAAACCAGGCAATAAATATGAAAAATTGCCAGTCGTCTTTGTCCTCTGGTTCTCATGCAAATAATGCCATCCACAAACCTGACACTTACCACATAATGAGAAGAGGATGATGAGGGAGCGCGAACACAAGAGAGAGATAAGTAGGAGGTTTGAGAAAAAGCATTGTTCGCTGACAAAATGATAAAACATAGAAAGAGGGCGCTACATAGTTTAAAAAACGATAGGGGAGGTTATGGGAAAGAGGAATGGGTCCCTCAGTGTCCCCTCTTTCTGGAAATCGAGACTATTACGGCAATAGATTGGCCCTGAAGTCCCAGCAAACACGTGATCTCAAAGCCTGGCTGGACCGGTGAGGGGGAAAGTGATGAGCAGCTGCATCGGAACACCATGTACAAACACACGTCCAAACACAAAACGCACGCACACCACCTTCCACCTCCACAGCAGACTGCACAGACAGTTTTGCATGAATATTTATTAGAAGACTTTATGAGTTCACACATTAGACCAGCACTTCTCTCTTAATCTAATGGATAGCGGGTTTGGCAGTGAGTCTAGTATCCAGCTGATTTCTCCCTTCATCAGTATGCGGCGCGATGACCCGCGCTGTGGCCTGGTTGCACCCCCGGGGCACCAGGGGGCTTGCCTTCTCAAAATGCTTCCACCGACCGAAAAGCACTTTAATACTGTCATGTGCAGTATGCTGCTGAATCCATTTTAAATCATGGCTGAAGATTAGAGCAAAAGTCCTGCATGCTGGCTTACATTTAAACAATCGGTGGTAAAATACACTACAGGGACCAAAGCACTGCTGGCCCTGGTTACAACCTTTCAAACCAACATGTTTATACAAGCACACAAACCATCCGTGTCTGTTATGCTTCCTGTCTCGTGTGGATTAATTGCAATAAAAAAATGCACCTCAATCTTAAATGCAACCCTAATTCCCCAAAAGTTGGGACATTGTTAAGAATATTAATAAAAACAAATGCAAAGGTTTGCTAATTTAATAGTTATATTTTAGTTTCAGAAGAACATAAGATATCAGTCAGATGTTAAAACAGACATATTGTTTCATAATAAATTAATTTTAGCTTGTTTTTGTTACATGACAGCAACACATGAAAGTTTGAACAGGATGATGTTGAACATTGCACGAAGCTGAGCATAGCGCTGTACCATGACAGCAAAAAAATACATTACAAAGCTTCTTTTAGTTGTTTTTAAATGTATTAATAGTATTGGGCCTTCTTTTTTATCAGACCTTCTTTTTAGTTTCGAGCCCTCGCCGACCCTGTTGACATTTCTATGGTGTCTTTTTGAGTGTTTTTATTTAATTGCTTTTATCATGTAAAGCAGTTTGTGTTGCCTGTGGCAGGAAAAGCGCTTTGTAAATAAATAAAGTTTGAAAGAAAAAATGTACATAAAACAGCTGTACACACTGTAGATGAGAGATGAGTGAGATCTTCACTTCACATTTTTTGGGAATTGTTCAACAATAATTAGATGAACCACTGCCCATCTTTACATCTGAGAGGCTCTACCTCTGAAATTTTACATAAAATTATCAAATGTCTCAGTTCAATATCTGATATGTTCTTTTTGTTCTGTTGTGTAGATAAATAAGGTCTATGACATTTGCAAAACCAAAACTGTATACTGCAGGTTGCTCATCTGCATAGCCTCACAGTCTTCTGACTGACCAGACATGCTCGACTGTAGAACTCTCTGTTAAGCTGCGTTATTTATTTATAGCTAGCAGAAATGGAAAAATAAAATACAAAAGTAAAAGAGAGAGATAGAGAGGAAGACAGAGGTGGGAATGGAGATTACGGAGTGATAGTATCTGTCAACTTTTTGCTTCACCATTATGAGCTGTGTTGAACGTGAAATTTATTACTTATCATTACCCCCAATGTTGTCCATTTGAGCCCAGATAGTACCTACTTTAGTTTTTCTGTGTGTATAACTACCGGAGATACTGTCTCCTCATCTAATTGGTGGATACAAAATGACATCTGATCAGTAACAGACACTGAAGCAGCATGTGGAACCAGAGTAGAAGGAAAATGTCAGTACTTTATCCTGCAACTTTAGTTGGAATATAACGTATAAATGCATATGCAGGAAAGATACGACCTCTAAAAGGTGACAAGAATAACATTGATCAGGCATTCATGAAGATGTAATGAGGATGACTACTGAGCTAAAAATGTTATGTTTGTCTAAACCCGACTAATTAATGAGTGTGAACAAAATGTATTTATATGAAGATTAAAGTCCTGCACATTAACTGACTGAACAATCAAAAGTATTTGTATATTAAAAACAACATATTTAAGTTAAAATATTTGATAGCCGATAAAATACAGACAGATTGCTCCAGCTAGGGACGCTCCATATTACCTGTTTTAAAATCAATATATCAATTTTGTCAGACTTTGAACTTTCAAAACTAATATCAACCATTAAAGAAATATTTAGAAGAAAAAAAAAAGGTAAATAAGGAATAACTTTCACTTTGCATCAAATCGGATTAGTCCACTTCCATGCTCCTTATGCTGCAAATGATGACGCAGTTTGATGATGTCACAGCCACAGGATTTATTGTGAATTGTGACAAACAGATAAAATGATCTTGAACATCTTTTATATTTACTATTATGAGTTAGAGGAGACATAGCTGAAGAGTTTGATATATAACATGTACATGTTGTGTAAAAGCTGTCATTTAAAAAATGAAAAGATTGACAGATAATCTTCATTTTGGTACATTTTCGAGCATCAAAAGGATTTAAAATGTACTTGGTCCTACCCAGTTTATCTCTATTTCCTTGCCTCAGAACTCTTTATGCTTATGAAAATATTACCATGTAGCCGCAGATACTCGTGCTGCAGTGAGAGAAGCTCGCTGTATTCTTTATGTCCCTCTAAAGCAGCTGGATCACATTCACTGCTCCATGTAAATGTGTATCTTCATGACTGAGCAGCTTTGATTGCAGCTTTTGTTTCTGGTTTGTATTTAGAACAATAAGCCTTCTGTTTTTATAAAGTCTTATTTCTCAAGCTGAAACAATTCTTTTATGGCTTTCTTTCCTTTTCACTTTGACTCTGTGAAAAATACTCACCCGGTCCAGCCGTTTAGGGACTTTGCAGTCTCATATATTTGTTGTTAATAATTTTGTTCTTCTTATTATGTTTTTTAACAGAAGTGTGTGAGTTACTGGGACCTTCATGGTCTTGAGCTGTTATGAACTTTGGCTCACCAGTGTGCAAGTGATATGACGCCTCTTTGCCCTGTGTGGGTAATGGAGCAAGTGGTGGGTGAGACACCAGTGCTGGCTGACGGGGAAATGGGGTCATTTACTGTCATAACACCGCCTGTGCAGTGTACAGTTTAATGCTCGTCTTTTTTGTTTCTTCATGAGACATGCTTTGACTCACGATGGGACTTTTTAATGGCCTCATCTTTCTGAATGATCATTGAAGTTACACAGCGCGTTGGCTAATGTAATCTGTACCCCGGGGATGTGACTCTGTTTCGAGCGTGTGTGTGTGTGTGTGTGTGCAGGATGCTATGTCCATGTGTGTGAGTGAGCAGAAGCTGCAAAGCAAGATGGTAGTTAGTTAGTGATTGGATGGCAAACAGAATGTGTTTAAAAGTAAGTTGATCTCTGTGTGAAAGGACTTTGTGAGTTAAAATACACCCACTTTAATAACACGCAGCAGAGCGAGCGCACTCTGGGTTACGTCGCTTCATTCACATGATCAATGCTTCTTACAGGATGTCTGTGAGTGCCGATGTGTGTGCGTGTAGCTCTGTGTCCATCATCTGTGTCAGTACATGTGCGCATGTAGGCCTATTTTAATTGTTGCCATGGAAACAGAGTGCTGCCAGAGAAGTCCAGATTCAAAGAGGCCATCTCTTTCTCTCTCTTCCTCATGCTGTAATTCTCTCTCCATCTTGGTGTCCTTCTTGTTATCCCTCCATCCCTTTCTCTGATTTTCTCTAATCTTTTTTGCTGCTCTCCTGCAGAGCTTCTCCTGATTCCTCCCCTTGTCCCCTCTCTTTCCTTCGGCCTCTTATCATCCCTCCCTTCCTCTTCCCGCTCACATCTCTATCTTTCATGCAAAGTGGTGTGCAATTGACTATTAACACAGGGACCTGTAATTAGAGCTGACGAACCTCCACCAATTAGTTTTCCCTATAGAAGTTTTTCTGTCATCTCTGCATACACCCCTTTATCCCTCCTTCAATCTTCCTTTTGCTGTCGCCCTCCTCTTTGTCACTTCCTGCCTCATTAACTGTCAGTTTTATGAAGTGGATATTGTCTTAGTGTTTTTGTTTGTTGTCATACCTTCCATCTGTCTTGTTAGCAGCAGTTACGTACGAGATGTATCCACAATGCACCACTCAAGTTTATGAACAACTACACCTCCAGCTTTCCTGCAAACTCTTCCCACAGTAAAGAGCTTTTCCCACCTACACCTACTCTGACTATATGTTGATACACTCTGGAGGACATATGCCCTCCTACTCAAACAGATGTAAACATACAAAGAGCACAAACATCTTTCTCAGAAAGCCTGCTTTTGTCTTTGCCATCTTTCCTTATTCCTTCTTGTTTCCTTTCTCCATCTCCCTCCCCTCCATCTTTTCACATGATCACCTGGCTTGTCCACCCTCCTGCATCCCCATTAATAAAACGTTCTATAAATAAGCACAGAGTAGAGGGAGTCAGTCTGACAGTTAGAGAAGCAAACGGTCAAGTAGAACGTGTGAGGGAGGAGGAAGGAAGCGAGGGGAGCAGGGTTGGACAGCAAATGGGTTTGAGTGTTAAACTAGGCCAAAAGAGGTTGCAGGAGGAGGGCGAGTATCATATCAAAGCCTTGCGAGTTGTCCAGAGCGCCTTTGCTGTCAATCACTTGATCAATTTTGGCGTCACTCAGTTTGCCTGCATCTTGGGCTGGTGTGTCACTCATCTCACTCCAGACAGTTTGTCAGTCAGCCTGAGTTGTTGTCTTTCCCTCCATCTGCCCTTTCTATCATTTGTATATACTTGATTAATATGTTCTTTTTCCTTCTCACTGTTGCTCCCTCCTTTGCTTCTCTTTCTTCCTCCTGCCAGGAAACTAGTGTGTCACATATACGATGTACTTTAACACTGTTCTGTCACATTCAGCATGAATTATTGATTCATGTGAGATTATACATAAATGATATGCAATTGTAGCGTGTATCTCGCAGTGCGTTTAAATGATACTGGTGCATCTGTGTATTTTTAAAGTCTTCTTTTATGCAAGGGTTCTCACTTCTCCTTTCCTCTATTTCTGTGAACTGACACTGATTTGCAAACATTTGATGCATGGAGCTTCTCTTCAATTTGTTGTATAGAATATATTATACTCTAAAAAAATGGTAACATCTGTTTCTCTCTTTTTCATCCCCATCCTTTCTCTTTTTCTCTCTTATCTCTCTTGGCACTTTGCTTTGCCAAATCGGCTTTTTCCGCCCTCTTTGCCTTCTATCTCCATCATTCTGTTCCTCCTCTCCACACCCTCCATTTATCAGGTATTACTCTCCCACTCCCACACCATGCCTGTTTGTGGACGACAAAGCTGCTTCCAACCTCGCGGCCATGCTGGAGCCCGCTTCTCCGCCCACTTGGCCGCTCAGGAGCAAGAGCGAGTTCAAGTCCTACATCCACCCCTTCCTGCATCACTTCACCGCCACACAAGTACTTCTCTCCGCCTACCCCACCTTTTCCTGCTGCTCTGCCTTCTCCATCTACCCCTGGCCTGCCACTCACGGAGAGAGAAGGGCGGAGGAGGTGGGGGAGGCGGTGGCGGCCACTATATTCCCATCCCCCAGCCTCCCCCGCACCACATGGCCCTCCCCAACATCTTACGTGGCCTCAGCATTGCTGTCGTCCTGGTGGGCAACTCCAGCGAGGTGGCACTGGCAGGGGCACGAGAGAAGGAGGACTTCCTCCACATTGCCCCCAATGTAGAGGTGCTGACCATGAATGAGACCGATCCTAAAAGCATCATCAAGAGCATCTGTGACCTCATGACCGAACACTGGCTGCAGGGCGTGGTGTTTGGAGATGACACCGACCAGGAGGCCATTGCACAAATCCTGGACTTCATATCAGCCCAAACTCATATCCCCATCCTAGGAGTACGCGGGGGATCTTCCATGATCATGGCTGCCAAGGTAGGACATTAAATATTTTAAAACAAACCCCTCCAAAAAACAGAGAAGTAATGGACATTTACAGTAACTGAGTGAGGTGCCATGTGTAGGTGTGAAGTTAAAAAGTTTAGAGGGCCTTACTTTGGGGACAATAATTGAAAATAGTTGATCAATCAGTAATGATAAATCCTCTTCTTAGCTGTGATTGCTGTGATAACAACACTTACACCTCTCCCCACTGCCTCATCACTGGATAATGAAGAGAGATACTAAATGAGTGTTTTAACCTTAATTCTCAGTGAATTGGCTGCAGTGTGCTGTCAGTCATACCAAAACCACTCTTACCCTTGTTTAAACTTATCTTTTCTAATCCACAACACATTTATGATAAGGTTTTTGAGCTTTTTTGATTAAAAACTTTCAGACTCAGCATCACACATTGGCACAATTTTACCTGTAACCGTTGTTATACAGTGTAGCTGTTTTTTATAATGATGGCTTCAAAAGAAAAAGATCATACTTTACTTATTGTCTAAAAGACAGAAATCCAACTGGGTGGCTTCTGTGACTACAGTGAGCTTTTTCTCAGGCTCTCTAACACGGCCACAGTGTTGTGAGCAGAAAAGAACAGACCAGCAGGCTAAGCTGGGGTGCCTGACTTGAAAGACAAACTGCCAACAGAGCTGATGCCAGTGACAGGATCAGCTGGAGATTGCACCAGGACAGAGCGCTAGATCTCTGCCTATTTACCAGGCCTTACCTAATGGGATAAAGCAATCTGCTGCTGCTTTATCTGTGTACGCCTGGGATCTGGGTTTGGACATTTCTGTTTAAAAATAAAATCAGCTCATTCACTCGGTACTTACGCATTAATCTAACTGAAATGAAAAACAACCAGTTAGAGGAATATTGTCTAGCCATGAAACCTTGAGAAAGACACTCATAACAGTTTTTCCCTCTGCTGATGGCTTGTTTCTTTTCATTTGGGGCTTCTGGCAGGACTCGTCTCATTTACTTTAAATGAGGTGATATCATGCATTGTCAAACTGAACTGCGTGTGTGTTTCTTTGCTTGGGACGTTTTTAGCGGTGTTGGCACATGTTAAACTCCCACAGGCATCAGAAGCTCCTTCTCAAGTGTTAAACAACCACACTCATGTAACCCCCACCAAATAAACTCACTGGCTTATCTCTGCTATTCTTGTTTCCATGTTGTCATCCTTGAATTTATCTGTTGACCCCGCTGGTGTCGACAGGACATTATACCAGCAGAGACTTAAGCTGGAGTGACATGGCTAGACCAGCGGCACCACTAAAGCCCTTCTTTCTGTTCATTCTCATTACAGCTGTAAGGAGAGTAATGACAGAGAACCATCCAGTCCTGTTTAAAAATGCATTCTTCTGGGCTCAAAGACAGCTGTACAGCACACTCGTGCACTCTTTTCTCTGCCTATGTGCTGCAAATGCACTCATTCAAACATATATAATCTTCCATGGCACTCCACCTGTTCTAATTTCATAACTTCTGCATTGCATTTTAGACTACATGTTTGTATTTAATCACATTATAAGTAGCAGGCATGTGGCCACAGTTGAGAAGCGAGATTATTTGTGCATGCACATGTTAAGGGGCAGTGTTATTTATTATGCACACATGCTCCAAGTGCACCAGGAAAAAGGAAAGGGCAGAATTTTATGGCAGAGGTTTAAAAAGATTTCCCCAGCCAGAAGCCAGAGTTTACCTCTCCTGAGAGCATCCTCCCAGCTGCTCCCTGGAGAGAACAGGGTTGTGCTTTGGCACCGTCTCTGAACGGATTTGTGTCTGCCTAATGGACTGAGACAATGGAGTGGCAAAAATACGATTGAGAAGGATCAGAGAAAGGGGAGTGAAGGAGACATATGAGAAAGTAGAGTAATTAAGACTGTGAGGCGAGAGTGAGGGGGAAAGGAATTGTGGGATGAGTAAAAGCAGCTGGGAGAGAAGAAGCTTCGGTGGAGGGGATATTTGGTCAGGTCAGGTGAGGTTCAGATGGGGTTGTCTGTGAAGATGCTGAAGGAGTGTAGAGGGCCATGGCTGAAAAGCAGACAGCTGGAGAATATTCAGACTGGGAGCAAAGGAGGGAAGAGGAAAGGTGTCTGGAGAGAGTAAAAGCTTTTAGATCAGGAGAGTAGGGGAGAGAAGGGTAACGTAAACTTCTTCTGTATGGACTGCATGGATCGAGAAAATAATGAAAGAAAGTGAGTGTAGAAGTAAGATGGAGAAAGCTTATTCTGAAGGGAACTGCAGCATTTTCTGCATCTTTTCTTTCTTTTAAAGTCTCAAATAAATGAATTGACAAATAATTATAAATGGGGATTGTATTATCAGGTGTTCACTTACAACCTTGGACCGTCGTATGGACAAATATGTGCACCCTTCAACAGTGAAGGCCAAATACTGCTATTACCATTGACAAGACAACCCCTAGTTTTTCATTACACATCCAAGAAAGGATGATAATAGGAAGCGACACATAAGGCGGAGAATACAACATTTTGATTCTCATTTAAGTCTTAACAGGAGAGGCTTCTGGAGGACTCGATAATTCCATAAAATCTAACCTCTGGAGTGAACTGCCGTACGGCTGCTTAAACAGTCAGGTTAAAGCTTGATCTAAATACTTTTTTGTGGCTTTTATATGCATTGAGCATTTCTTGGTGTTAGGCGTAAAACACAAAGCTATGAGCACCATCATGTGCCACTGGGAGACTCCCAGTCTTCCATACTATCGGATAACATTAAGCAATACTTAATTTTCTAAGTATCACATACATGTTGCCTCTGAGTTGTCTGACATCTCTAAAAAGAACCAAACAGGATATTTTAGACGATTTCCACCTGGGGACAGAGGAGCACTGTAGCAATTGCTCAGCAGTAAAAAGTGGGTCTATAACTATGACATGTCTGAATACAGCTTTGCCAGAGGAAAGTAGGACTACTTACTGAGAAAAAGATCAACTTTGATCAACTCTAAAGTTAAAGTGTTAAAAGATTTTACCTATAATGTTTCAAGTCCTGCAATGGCCTGGCAACCTGTACAGGTTGTTCCCCGCCTCTCTTTGTTGACTGCGGGGTGAGGCTCCAGCTACAGACGGCCCCTAATTGAATGAAGTGGTATGGAAAATAGATGCATGGACATTTTTTTGCCAAAATACCTCACAGGAACAATACGTTACTTCCCTTACAACCTGGAGATCTAGGAGGAAGTACCAAAGTACCAAAAATTGCACTTACACCCTCATCCACTAGGAGAGTCAATCCTGTAGACTCCTAATGTTAAAAAGGCCAACTTCACAGCAGGAGGAAACATGTTTACAGCCTGGTACTACAAAACATTTTAGGTTTGATAGGACAAGTTTCATGACAACCCTGGGGTGGTGATTTTTATGGAAAAATAATTAATCTGTTTATTTAATCTTGAAATTTTGCATTGGGGGGTGTCCTCTTTATTGTAAGGTATCTGATATCCTGCTGCAAGAAGGCAGAGTGTAGCACATCTGCAGATTTTAGCCAGTTTGCTCCTGTTAGCTCGTTTAATGCTTAGCTACAGGTAGCATGGAGTTAGGTAGATATCAATGATCCACCCTCACAATCCCACACCCTTCTCATCTCTTCCTCTTTTCACATTTTTGTTTTTTTCTGGTAATGACGGCATGCACGACTCTTGCAAGAGGTGGGATGCAATGGTGGGAACAGCCCATTAAGCTCCACTTCAGCTCCTCAGAAGGGTGACAGAAATTCAGCACAAACCTTGAATTTCACCAAATGGCATATATTTAAAGGTATAGTTTTACTCCAAATATGCAAACAAACAAACAAATTAAAAAGGAAACAAAGGAAAAAGCAAATGTCTTCTTTAAATAGATAGAAAGGATAGAAGGAGGAAGCCAGGCGGCTCCGGTTTTAACAAGAATGGAAGAAGGAGGAGGAGGAGGGAATGAAAAGCGAGAGATGGATGAAGGCAAAGGGCACTCACATCTATATCAATGAATAAGATCAGTAAGGGAGGGTTGGGCTGTAAGTAAGAGGATGAATGCACTGAGTGCATGGCCTTAAGACTGAGACGGGAGAAGCAGAGCGAGGGAAAGGCGGAGGGACATGGAGCATGCGTTCACAGCAGGTGTGTCACCATCTATCCATTGCTGATGGTACTTTAAAAACAGAAGCTGCCTCTTTGCTCTGGAAATCACAGCCTAAATGGAGGAGGGTTTAGGAAGGAGAGAAAGATGAATAGAGCACAGCTGTAGCCACATCTGTGAAAGACAGGGTGAGATAAAGGAGGAGGAAAAGATGGAGAGGTGTAGCAACTCCTCCAACAGCTCTATGTGTGTGAGTTCTCAGGCATTTTTGTAAATTTTGTGGATGTAGTTTCCTGTCTTTTCCTCAGTAGCGATTTCCAACACCCCCCTCCACCGCTTGCTGTCTCTCCACCATGTCTGTTGGACTACTGCAATCAGCATGATCTAAAGCTCTGGCTAATGCTCATAATATCGAGACATGAGGAGCTATTTTCCTCAGCTTGTCTAGAAGGTATGGCTTTGTCGTGGTACAAATAGCTGTAGCTGTCGTTGATCACCCCCAGGGCAGCTACACAATAAGTACAGAAGGCTAATCCGTGAGAGGAAGCTGCTGCTGTAGCGATAACATCCACTTTCGCACAGGATTTAAACGCAAGATTGTCGGCAATTAACGTAAAAAGGGAAAGCAGCCATCTCAGATGACCTGAGGGAAACTGTAATAAAATATTAATAACATTTGCACATGTACAACACATTCCAGGCGACGCACAGGAGTGGCACAAGCAGGCTCTCGTATAAGTTTTAATAAATGTGCACTATGTGTTGTGCGGTTTATTAATGTATGAATATTAAAAGTTTCTTGGAATAAACTCAAAAGTAAATCTTTTATAAAGTTTTCTTTCCAAGAAGAAAGAGAGCAATTTTGTGTCTAAACACAGCCTTTTCCTGCATCTATGTGTGTACTTGTGTATGCACACATGTGCTAACAAAACAGGCTCAATGGTAGTGTAGAAATGGTGTTGAACTGTGCCGGAAGGTAATTATTGTGGATGGGGGCGTGTGTAAGCCAGTTCAACCATTTAATCACAGCACATGGGTTAAATCAGCAGAGCAATTAATGTCCATACACCATTGTCTTCAGAAACAAATTCCTATTCTCATTGTTTACTCTACAGTAAGGCGGAGTCATTATTTAAAATCTTTTGGACACCCAAAAATTGATTTGTGTAGGCAATATTTTCTGTTCAGTGTATGCTGCCAATGTCCTCTTGAGGTTTAAATCCAATGAGTTGAACATAAATGTGTCTGCATTTATATTCCCAATTAATGTCCTACACCAGCACCTATTGTAGTAATCACTGCGTTCCAGTACTCTATTAATGTAATGTGCTGTTCAGCTTGGCAGCGCCACGTCCTTGCTAAAACATAGGCACAATTAGGGGCATTTGTAAATGATAAGAGAATTAAAAGAGAGTGTTCGACTGCTTCATGTCTCTTAGTGGTTTTCTTTGTGCCATTTTTATTTCTTTTTCTTTTTCCTCCTCCTCTCTCTGTTCCGGTCTCTTTTAAATCCCTCTTTTTTTAATTGTGTGGGTCATTTATGGATTTTATGCTCAGCAAAGCACAGTAACGCTCTTGTTAACAACTTTCTGATACATCCGTTCATCCTTTTTCTTCTTCAAATTTAAGCTGGGGTACATTTTTCATATGTTTTCTGTGGCTTTGTTTTTTTGATGACCTGAAAGTTTATTATTATAAATATCATATTAGAGGTAATATTATCCTATTATAGGAAAAAGCAGCAGGTCATGATTATTGCTGCGCTCACAGTGGTGTTACATGAACGGCCAAATGTTGGTTCATAAAAAATACCCAGATCTGTATGGGGATGCTTGATTTCCAGTGATGTAAATGTCCCATCACTGGTGTGTTCTTACCTTCTCATTGTCCTGGTTTAAAAAATGTGGCAGCCCACTATGTATGAATGTGTATGTGTGTGTGTTCCCCTTTTCTGTAGAGAGAAAAAAAGAGAGAGAGAGAGAGAGAGAGAGAGAGAGAGAGAGAGAGAGAGAGAGAGAGAGAGAGAGAGAGAGAGAGA
>JBAMHV010000022.1:3016968-3027058 GCA_037177535.1 Pseudomugil gertrudae
CATTGAGCACCCATTTCTAACCCTTGATCAATGTTTATGAAAGCAAGCCACAGGATAGTGAGGCTGAGAGAAAAGCAAATGCACATAAATAGAGAAGAAAGAGAAAAGAAAGAAAGAAAAATGACAGTGAAGTGATGGAGGGAGGGTGTCAGGGAAGTAAAAGGAGGCGCGAATGTGGGCGAAGATGGCCGCAAGACCACAGTGTGCTTGCTCGATTACTCACCGGGGTTGAGCCAAGCTGGCCCTCATCAGAGCCCCATGCTGTGACACACACACACACAGCAGAACACACACATGCGCACTTGAAGACACGGAGCAACCTATACATCAGACAAATATGTTCAGATGTGTTCCTGCTGACCTGAGGTATGAAAATGATTCAACCGGGACACCCTCTGTGATGAGTATGGTCACACACAGGTCTGCCTGCCAACACCTCCATGAACTCCCTTTCTCTCCTCCTGCACATTTTACTTTAATCTAAACATTTAAATAGAAGACTACACCTTAAAAACAAGAAGAAGCCATGAGAGCAAACTTCCTCAGCTGTCTTTTTGTTCTTGCATAGTTGTTTTGGGATTGTTATTATTTGTAAAGAGAATTTCTTGTTTATTGTTGGTGTAATTGTAAATAAACACTATTTGACATCCACAAATATTGTAAATGCTAACTTTTTGAAAGTCAAGCATGCTGTATTTTTAGATTCTTAGCCAGAAAAGTATTCCTTCAGGTTAACTCCCTCCCGAAACACAGGGAAGATCTCTTTGCTCAACCCCATTCTGTCTCGTTGCATATCTCCCTCTTTTTTCCTTTTTTTTATTTCAGCTTCTCTGGCATTCTCCCGTTCTTCTCTCTTTCTCACGTCATGTCGGCTGAGGCGAAACGAGCTTCTGTGATGAATGTAAATGCTGCCCCTCCCCTCCCTTGTTCTTCTTAAATTACAGCAAACACCTCTTAGGCCTTCCCTCCCTCTGCCTCTCTGCGCTTACCCACAGCCCTAGAGCCGGTCCTCCCATGTTGACTGGTGGGTAATCTGCACAGCTTCTAGCATCTATCCAAACACATTTAGAGTTAGTTTGTAGATATGACACATATAACAGACATAACAAATAGACAATATCATTAAAAACATATATTGTTGCATTATGAAGGTTTATACTGCAAGCACAGCCTGAGAATGGATGCTCATTATTGTCACAATGATCATCATCAGGCATATTTGAAAATATGTTCAATGTAAAACTGATTTAAAGGTCAGCAGTGCTTTTGGAGGCACAGCACAGCTTTCAATAGTGTACCTCTCCACTTATCTTATTCTTACAACATCTTCATTGTCCCATATTGGGTCGCTACGCCCATGTTTATCCCTGACTAATAAACCAGTATAACACAAAGGAAACCACGTCCTTTCACTTTATCTACCGGCAAATGATAAAGGACTCCAGAGAGATTCGACAGCCAACATTTGCACAGAGGTGCTTTCTAATGACATGTTAATTTACTGATTTGAGCTGAACACAACATACACACAACACTGATTTTTAGGTATATATTTAACAGATTTTCTGTCAAAAACATTGGTTGAGGGAAAGCTTTGACCCAGTGAGTCTCCTACTTAAATATTCTAAACTTCTTGAGTCCACATCCAACATTGGTTGACATATTTAACAATGAGGATGTTATTAAAATATCCAGGAACTTCAGGGACATAAACACCAGTATTTAGTTTTCCTCTGATCAGTCTGATTAGATCAGAACTTTGCATTGGGATTAAGATCAAATGGCAATGCAAAACTTGGGCTGATTTTAGGTTGTATTAGGCAGGATACCTAGCTGGTCCTGAATTTGATTATTCATGGAGAGTTTAACTGAGGTTGGTAAAAAAAAAAATTAAGCCAAAAGATATTAACCTGAAAAAAGGAAGGCAAATCAGATAGATAAATGTTGAAATTGAATGTGTTTGTTTAAAATATATTAAGACATTTTAAAGGTTTTGGCCTCACAAACTTTGCATGAGGGGGTGGGGGTGTCTGCGACAGACCGTGGTAGTGGGCAGTAATGGCCTCATTTTAATAGTAGTGGGAGCAGTTGTGGAAATTTTTTTCTTTTGCAAGGCTCTACATGTTAAACAGGATCGGTGTACCTTTCATCCTAAATGATATGAATAAACTGATTTCTATTGTTTGTATCACCATCAGGCCTTATATAAGGTTTATAATGACTGTTGTTTGCTAAAATAGAAAGTACATATTCTATACATCTTTCTATACATCTTTTTATGTATTTGTTTAAAGTTTAAAGAGACATTTAAGCCAAAATGCTGAAGCTGTGCGAAAAACTAGGTGCACCCTTGCTGCTTTCACAGAAATTAAAAGGGTAAACTATTATCTTCTGAGAAGTGAAAATCTCAGCACGTTCACACCAAAGATATACTGTGCAGTGCTCTGAGAAAGTGCAAAGAACAACACCCCCCCCGATGGCTGATGATTTAGTCTAGTTTCACGGCCAAAGGACTGGACATCTTCCAGTCATTAAAATGATCTCCCATGTTCACCAACCTATTCCAGAGTAAAATGGGAGACCATCTATCTGCCTCACCAGCAGGTCTCATTTCATCAGATGCATTATCTCCATCTGCAGGTGCTCTGCATCCTGAAAGGATGCCACAGTGGGTGGCAATTTGCTTTACAGATTGTACAGGAAGCTACATCAAATTCAAATTTCCAATGTAATTATAAAGCACTGTTCATGCTACAGAGCAACACAAAGTGCTTCACATAGTAAAAGAAACGTAGATCAAAATAAAAGAAGGCTTTAAAAAATACTAGAATCTTTTTCGCATTTGCTGAACACAAGCCCCCCATTTTTCCCACCCTCTTTGGTTTAATCAAATAACTATACATCCTGTACGGTAATCTGTCTCCTAACTTAATGCAAGTATTGAAACACTATTAAAATGAAACATAATAACTATAATGTAATGAGTAGAATGAAAGTTTGAAAGAAAAGCTTCTTTAATACAACCTGAGAACAAATACAGAAGATCCGTATGGAGAAGTTGATGAATGATTCCAGACATAACAGCAACTCTTTCAGATAATGAGTGAAAAAGAAACAAATCAAGGTGTTGCAGTGACCCAAAGCCCAGAATGCAGTCTGACTGAAATATTGTGGTGGGACCTTAAGAAAGCTGTTGATTAATGAATGATTATGGTAATTGTGCCTTAATGAAAGAAACCCACGTGAGCTTAAGAAGAGTTGTATGGAAGAAAAGACCAAATTCCTTTTTAACAATCAGTCTAAAAATGACAGGAAATGATTCCTTTAAGACAGTGCTACTAAAAAATGATCCTACAAGCTACTGAATCATTGTGTGGTCTTTGTTGTTCACGCAGTTTCTGCTTGTTTTTTCTCAGTAAATTCTAATACAGACACACATGCTATGTGTTGTTTAGATGGAATAGTACTGACGCAGCTGTGAGACGTGGTAACTAACCTCTGATTTTTCACAAAAGGGTGAGTTTTCTAACTCAAATGAATGTATTTCTCATTAGTTGTACTGATTTATTAATGTGTGTTGGCCTTTAAAGCCTAAAGCCATGCCATGGGGTAAAAAGAAATAAAATATCAGCAATAAGTCCTCTATTAGTATTCACAATATGACAACCTTCTCATTAAACGGTTAAACATAATCTAACATAACTCAAGATATTGATTAAGACATCAATAATGTGCCAACCTTCTCCAAACTCTGTAAAAGAATATCAACTTTGAACTTTGATCATCAAACATTGACTAAAAGCTGTTTTTCCTCTGCAGCTTGTAAATGTATCCATAAATCAGAGCTTTTATTCCATATTCAACCTCTAACTTGTACTTTGTGATTCATGTTACTACACCAAATACTACAGTTGTAATTTTGTTAAATGGAATACTGTTGCTGTAAATCAGAGTCCAGCAAAAGTCGCTATATATATGGAATATGGACTTTTTTATATAAATATTTATATTTTTATATTATAGCTTTTAAGTTTCAGTATATATGAAAAATAAAAGGTAAACTAAAAGTAACTAAAATAAAACTAGCGTATCTAAATCTGTATGTTATTTGTAAAACCTTGATAGTTAGAAATTCCTGGAGTGTTTTTAGAGATAAAAAGGTTTAAATTGATGGTTTTTTGTACACTAAAAAATTGAGTAAAAGAGAGATAGCATGAGAAGATTTCATCCTGTTTTCATGAAAACCATTATCCTGTTGAAATACAACCACGCTGTGAAATATGTTTTCACCTTGGGGTGCAGCTAAACAGGCGCATACCTCGGCTGTTATGTGACAATGCAAAGCAATCATTGCACAAAACGACCCTCTTAAGATGGCTGCCTTTGTGTTGTAGATCCACCAGTAAATCTCAAAAATTGTTTTGAGGATTAAAGGTGAAGATGGAGAATCTTTTATCCACTGCTCTGTAGAAATAACATCAACATTAGGCATTAATACCAGTGCTGGCATGACATGTCACAGGAGTACTATAGCTTAAAGCAATGTTTATTGCAAATAAGACATGTTTCCCAACAGCTATGAACTTGGCCTCTTTTGGCTACTTTTGAGATGGTGATGGTTTAATCATGT
Source organism: Pseudomugil gertrudae (assembly GCA_037177535.1). Lineage (NCBI taxonomy): Eukaryota > Metazoa > Chordata > Actinopteri > Atheriniformes > Pseudomugilidae > Pseudomugil > Pseudomugil gertrudae. The sequence continues at coordinate 3,021,599 of JBAMHV010000022.1, forward strand.
TAAAACTGCTACATCAGCTCTCAGCTAAGTAGAATTGCTCCATTTTCTATAGGTGTGACCTAGCTTTTGATGTAATTGTTTTAAAGTCGTATGCCACCTGTATAAAATCCATAACCTTATCTCCATAATGTTTCCCTTCAGTGCATATATCCAGTCAGTATTTTGATTATGCAGCTACTTACAGTATAAATAAGCAGTTCAACTTAGAAAAAGCTATAGACGAATTTCAACCAAGGTTATTGGATGGATGTGCAAGGCTTCAGGACCCTCTGGACACAAATATCACTCTTCACTGTGTTTCACCCTGCAGGAGTTTCTGTTATCAAAATTATTCATTATCAGAATGCTCTCTCCTCTATTTGCTGACTTGTGGTATGCTGCACCAAAAACATTGCCAAGAAGAATATTTGCTCTGATAATGGATGCAGTTACTAAGCCTGCAGTTTAAAAGGAAATTTAGAAACACTGCTCATTCACACAGACATGCACACGCTCAGCTTACATGCAATTCACACTGGACTGTGTACCAAACAGTAGCATCTTTACCATGGGAACAAAATGAAATCCTTCAGTATTTACATCACGTTGCTCACACTTCTGGATCAAAACGGAAAAACGTGAACTCTTAGATTTAATATTCTTCATGGCTGCAGATCAACTTCTCTATGTTACCTTCTTTTAAAAACAACTTGAGTTCAGCCTGAGATGTTTTATGTTTGGACTGAAACATGTACAGTACATAAAGTCGTTTTACACCATCATAATTTGTTACGAAGTGGGTTCTGAAAGGCAGATTGTCTTTGAATCAGTGTTTTATTATGCTTTTTTATCATTTTGTATCCTGCAATAATGGGAAGCTGGAATAAATTGAAACAGGACTTCATTTTTTTGTACTTGAAGGTGTTTCGTCTCTCATCCAATATATTGATAAGTTTAGAGTTTAGATTACGTCACTGACTCACCTGACCACTGTGTGGGTTGTTTTAGATCATTCTCTGACCAAAAATGGCTTTGTCACAAGGTCCAACACATTAATTTGATTTGATTTCAGATCTATCTTTTAAGGTATTTATCAGTTTGATGTAGATGTCTCTCCAACTCCTGTCCTACCCACCAATTAATCCTAAATCAGAATCATCTTTATTCAGTGAGTATGTGAACATATAAAAGGATTTTTTTCTTGGCAGATGTTGGATGTGGAAGCATATGTAAAATGTAATAAAACAAGTAAAGAAATTAAACAAGTTAAAGGTAAGAGATAAAACTGATTCTTATAGAGGTGTTTACCATATATAGTAATAATTACCTATACACACACAGAGCAGCAGCATAAGAATTACATGGGAGGGATTAGGTGTAATGATGGATTGTCCAACCAGTTTGCTATTCAATGACATGACTGACACACACACACACACACACACACACACACACACACACACACACACTCATATAGCTGTTCTGGTGCCTGTTAGTCCTGGTCTGCAGGGTTCTGAGGCTCCTGCAAGACGAAGCATTAAAAGAACACTGTGTACATGGTGAGAAGAGTCCTCATGATGTCCTCTGCCCTCCTTTGAGTCCTGGAGGAGTAAAGGAGTTAGGGCAGAGGATGTCTCTTAAAGTCCATAATCATCTCTACCATCTAGCATGTTCAGCTTCAGGTTACTGCACTAGCTGAGTCGCTTCCTGTCATTGTGCAGACTCGTCACCGTTCTGGATCACATTTGCATGTATGTGAACATTAATATTCTCAAAGTGGTGTTTTTATCTGTGAGAGATACAGTAGTTTACCGGGTTGTTTTAATTTCTTCCACATAAAGGTCTCCACTTTGTACGTGACCCCAGTCAGCTTGCGTTTGGCTAGTTTGTCCTTTGGGTGATCAGCTTCTGTCTGATGGCTTGTGGGGTTTTAAAAGTACCAGAATGTTCTATTTACAAAAATCCTTCATGCCACACATGTCTTCTTCACACTAGTGACAGCAACTTGAGTGAACTACACAATGATCAGGTGAGTGGGTGACCCTCAGTGCTACTTTATAGCTTATAAGCTGGAACCCACACTGCTATTAGAACTGAGGAAACCTTTCAGTTGGGAGGTGAAACAAAGTCGAGTTGCCTTTATTGAACCTCTTAGGATTACAATGAGTAAGAATCTGCACCTACCCCCCTTTTCTGCCGGGATGATGCTTTTATATTTGTGCGCTGTGACCTTTTTATACCGCGCAGAGTGCTGCGTGCCCATCACAAACAATGCAACTGCTTTTACATCAGTCCACAAAACACTTTTCAAGTAGTGTCGTGTGCTGTGAAGGAGGATCGCATGCTACACACATTCGCCATAATTTAGGGGCTCATTTTGAACTAAGAAAAGAAAAAGAAACATTTGGTGTGGATTTTAATTTTGACGTGCATTGAACATTTCTTCACATCCTGAGATTTCTTCTTTGTTTTTATAGATTTGAATCCTTTTTATTTACTTCTCACCAAGCCAAAGCCGCTCTGTCCCGTACCTTCAGTCCTGTAAGATTGATTAAACTCCTGGTTGCCAAATGATATCTGTTGTTTTTTATTGATCGGTGTAGAAGTTTGCACACTTAAGTATTCAATATATTTGATTCTTTCATCTCAGAAAGTTACAGTCTTTGTTGTTAGAACTTGTGACTTGAATATAGAATAATATATGACTGTGAAAGGTATTGTAGCTTTGCAGCTCTGTATTCTGTTCGTATGTGAAAGGGAGCATCTCTAAATCCCAGGAGCAATAATAAATGTTAGGAATTTGCTCTTTCTGTGCCTGTTTATTTGAACATGATGATTTTCTATATGAGGATGATTTAATGAAACCCCTGCAGGTGATCTTGTGAGCAGTCCGTATGTCTGGACAGACAGTTGAAGCTTATTCTGACACATAACTCAGCATGTTGCTTCTGGGACTTGTAGAGGTAAAGGAAGCATGATTGGATGTAAATGTAATAGCAGAGCAAGGTTTACAAAGCAAGGATTTCATTTCAGAATACTTTAGCTAATGACTATAAACCCTTTTTCCCTCATACAATTCCTTTAAAAGCACTTTCCATTTTTATTATTCATAAATAAATGAAATATTTGTTTGATCTGTTTTGACATTAAGGGAAATAAAAAGATGGTAGTTTGTTTTGAAATTTCCATGACACGCAATAGATTATGAACAAACCCAGTTTGGGCTATTCGACCCTGCCGTGGAAACTAGGTTGCTTTCTCTGCTGCCCCAGAGCGACGTAGAAAGCGAGCAACATGCCCACTGCCTACAGTAATATCAACATGCTGTCTTGTAACAGGGCTTGGAGAGTGTATTTGTGCACATCACACTTAAGCAGCTCTACTTTCTATAATGTCTAAGTTCAGATTGTTGAACACAAATAAAAAACCTTAGAGGATGTTTGTGTGTGAGGCATTGTAGTGCATTTCTGTGTGGAAAAATTGCCCATATGACTCATTTCTGCAACAGGTGCAAAGCACTTCTTCCTTGCTCTCATCCAGTGGATTATATCAAGTTGCTCCTGAGCATCATGAAGTGATTACAAACCTGCATGCATGTTTTTTTTTCTCGCCACATCTGTAAACTTGAATGTTTTAAAAAAAGATCAGATTATCTGCAGTTGTTTTGCTTTATATGCTGGTGGTTTGCACATGTAAAATCATATTCTTGTTTCTTTGCAACAGAACCAGTTGAAGGCTAAATGTGTATCGAGTGTGTGCTTCTGTTGTTACCAACTGGTCCATGATTGAGAAAATGGATGCTGTCTCCCCAGAACCTCTCTGGCATCACCTCACTGTGCATCTCAAAGTGGGAAATGATTTGGTGTTCTTGTAATGAGGGAGATGCAGCAAGTCTGATAGCAGGTGTGAAGTAGATTAGTATATGTCTGCATTTGTTTGAGCTCCTGTGTGGGCAGCAGGGAAGTGGCAGCAGTACGTGTGCTGAGTTGTGAGTTGAATGAGGGGAAAAGAGCGCTGTGTGGGTGGCTACATATGTGTGTGTGTGTGTTTGAGTGTGTGTGTGTGCATCTCTTGAGTGCTTGTGAGTATTATTGTAGTAGGATGTATAAATGCATGTAGGAGACTGTTGTGTGATTGTGTGTTGTATTGTGTTCTCTCTTCTTGTGCTCCATACAAGTGGTGAGTGGCATTCTCTTCTGGTTCTCGACTAATGGCATCCTTAAGCGGGGCTGTTACGATGGCAACCATGTTGCCACGGAAACGCAGCCTGTCTGTTTGAATTAGAAGTATTTCACTCTCTCTCTTAGCCTCTCAACCTTTTCTGTCCCTTCTCCCCTTCCACTTTGCTCTCTCTTTCTGTCTCTTCATCTCTGTTTCTCTTCTTCACCTGACCCCCCCTGACGGAGCACGTGCTGACACACAAGAGAAGGTGTGGATGTACATGAAAGTGCAAAAGGGACAGAGTGACAAGGGGGGGTGGGGTTAGGGGATTTGGGGGAAAGGCAGAAGAGTTACAGAAGGGTGAAAAGAAAGACAAAAATGGATAAAATATCAATTTAAAAGTGTGTGCGATTTGAAACCCATGAGGCTTTAAAGCAGAGTTACTCACAGATCTACAAAGGCTGCAGTCTTGCGGGTTGTTATCCCTCTGCTCCAGTACACACACACACACACACACACACACACATCGTATTGATGTATGACAAAAAAAAGTGCTGCATGTAGAGACTAAAAATGACTACATGAATGTTTGTACAGATATTTTTGTTTTTACTGCAAAGCGATGTGAAGACTAAAAAAGTACAATAAAGTCCATTTACCATTTTATCCATCATAGCTGATAAAAGTTGCAAAAACAACTTCCAGAATAAATACAAATGTATAAATATGAGCAATGCTTTCATAACAATTTTTGATCTTGCAGGACAGCTTCACATATAACTCTGATTTGTAGACGTTCCAGGCTATTTGCATTGCAAATATAAGATGCACTCACTACAGAGGAACCGTTAACCTCTGACCAATCACATTGTTCAGTTTAATTTGTGTAATCTCATGAAAATAAAGTAGCACTTCCATGTTTTTAATTCTAGGTTTTGTAACCAAATCAATGTCACTTGTAAGCCCAAACCAAGTTGTTTTATTTTGCAATCATTTTAGGCGCCTAAATCCAGACACCTCCTGCATCTAAACAGCAAATGAGAATGAAAAGTGGATTAACACAAATCTTTAAAGATAATGTACTACACCCTCCAATTTTTCTATATAATTCATATTAGCTTTGTTGCTCCTCAATGAGGCAGCATTTTCCACCTGCATCAAATATGGCGTAGACACACGTGCAACATTAAATATGGCATAAGGCGTTTTTCCATTAGTACCTACTCCGCCTGGCCTCACACGGTTATACCCAGAAACAGAGCGTTTCCATCAGGATGTGTCGTGCCGTGCGGTTACATTTTCCGTACCTACTTTGTTGTG
>JBAMHV010000022.1:3028227-3066976 GCA_037177535.1 Pseudomugil gertrudae
CAATACCAAATTATCTTATTAGTAATGTGCATTGTGACAGCAAGGGTTTGGGTGGGTTTTGGGGTGTTTTTGACTTATTTTGCTCATATGTATTTTCTTTTTTCTGTATTTTGAAAATGTCAATAAATATATACAAACAGGAAAATTATACATTTCAACAATTTTATATGACTGTCATAACTCAAACAATGTTGTTTTCAAAGTGTATTACTCCAAATTCAGTGTTGGTCTTCAATTTCAGCCCTCCCGAAAGTGTCCTGTGAGCTCTGAGAATGGATCTTTCTGTGTCTGAGCCTTCAAACGTTCATGAGTGTGTCGGTCCACGCCCACTCCACGCCACTCTGTGGAGAGGATGCGTCCTCCGCTGGCGCCCGCTCAGTGATTTTAGAGGGCAGGATCAGCCAGGCAGCGGGCAGGTCAATGGCAGTGTCCACTATGGGGGAGTAGTTATTTCCCATGTGAGGTGGGAAAGATCTTAGATCACCCATCAGAGCACACATTTGCTAAAAACTGGAGGGAGCATGTGAGAGAGGTAATAGAATTTTTCAGTTTTTAGCTTCATACACAGACTTTGGGGACACATAAAAGTGAATTTGGCATAAAATGGGACCTTTGCTGAAATGTACTAATGTGATTAAAATATCTTGTAAAGGATATATTTTTACAGTCTCACAAAATCCAATTGTAATTCATTGATTTCACTCTGTTATATCAATTTATATAAAAATAGCTATTAAAAACCTAAAAACCTAAATATTTAATCAGTAAATTGAAGTCTTCTGCTTTCCTATTCAACATTGATTTCTGTACATTATATTACAGTTAGCTACCAACCAGGTAATTACACACACACATACACACACAAAGATTTAATGCATTTTTTCCCCAGCATGTCAAAATAAAACTACATTTAATACTTTAATTCACTCATTCCAGCTTGGAACAAAGTCCACAAACCCTGACTATATAATGCATAATGCAATGTTTCAGATTAGCCGAATACAGATATTCAGATAACAGGGATAAAATGTTGAAGTGGAAAATATTCAAGGTTGATTAGAACAGAAAGTTGAGGCAGCAAGTTTGAGCCCTGTTCTGCGTATAGAGAGAGTATGAAATAGGGTGTAAGAACAGAAGAAAAGATACGGAGCGAGAGGGAACAAGATTGATTATGTTCTCTTAAGTGCTTTTGGCATTATTGGAACTGCAATGTCTTCCCAAACCCGGCATTTTGAATTAACATTGAAAGGAGAGTGATTGAGAAGAGAAAACAATGGAGAAGCAGGACGAGGGCCGAGATAGCGAGACTGAGTGAAAAAAGGGGGAGGAAGTCGGATGGGAGGGCGTGAGGATGAAAGGGCGGGTTGGCAGGGAGACAGAGAGGGAGATGAGTGTCTGGAGGGAGGATGGAGGGATAGAGAGAATAAGTGGGTTCAAAAGTAGGACAAAGAGTGAGATGGCAAGGGACAAAGTGAAAAAGCACGTGAACGAAGAAGGATACAGGCTTGAGAAGAGATAAGATGAGCCGCATAAAAAAAAGGAGAAAAACTCTGTGCGATAATGCATTGAGAGGATGATAACTTTAGAAATTCCACTAATAATATTCATTCAAAATGCTGTATTGTCAGAACAAAAATCCATTTTGGGAGTAATAGCAGTAATCCAATCAGAGGGGCGTGACTTAAAAAGAATAGGCCACTGGGTTTGGATGAAGTTCAGACAAAAGAGGGGAATGGTGCTGGCTGTTACGCAATCAGAGTCCGAGCCAAAGAACAGTTACAGGCAGAACCGAAGAAGGTTGAGCGTGGGAAAAGAAGAAGAGGACAAGAGCGTACACGGAAGAGAGCGGCAGAAATGAATGGTGAGGAGGGAGCTGGTGTGTGTGTGTGTGTGTTTACACCTGCTAAGTGAAATGCACTTGCTTAAGTTTTAGTCCGTTTTTGCTTTGCTGCCACTGTTGGTCTCTATTTACTCACCCACTAGTGCTCTCCTTCTTTGTCATTCCCTCTCTAAAGCCTGCTTCCTGATTGAAGAGGAGTGACCTCTGCATCGTTGACTGCACAAGTCAGACTAAAAAAAACAAACAAAACACAAAAAACATAAACACTAAGTCACGCTGCATCCGGAGCCTTTCAGTGTGAGGAGGGCAGGGTGGTGTCCTGATGGAAATGAAATGCTCCATGACAGAGCACCTGCCTCTTTAGTTTAATGAGAATCCTGGTCAGGTGATGATTTAATATTACTGAGAAGGCCGAGGCAGAGGCGGGCACGGATGCCAAGGATTTTTCATGTTATTTGAGATTATGATTTCCTCTGCTGATGGGAATTCTAGCTGATCTCCTCTTTTAACTAAAATCTTTACTGAGAACAAAAACAAAAATACAGACGGGCTATAAACAAAATAACACAATAGAACCAATCAAAGTGAAGAAGAGTAATAAAACAACCTCCTTGTATGTCAGAGTGTCTGTCCTGTTGTTTTGTGTGTGATCGTCATGCCCCAGCTGGTTACTTTCAGAGCTGTAATGTCTAAAAATAGATATGCAGTGTTTTTTGACATCTGCAGGTTAGATACAGATGTTTTGGCATCTTTGAAGCTTTCTAAATGTAAAAAATTACACTACAATACCTGGTGTAAATGCCACTTTTAGTAAATATTTGCAGCTGCAGCTATTTTATATAAATAATTATTGCTTCATTGTGTTTTTTTAAACTAATTTGGATTAAATCTATTTAGTGGTAATTCACTATGGATATATAATCTGATTTTTGACGTAAAGCTTTATGAGCAGAATTAAATAATGTAGTAATTAATGCAATAATTGACTTATCTTATGACCCCAATGCATGTTATGTTTAGAAAATGTTGACTATGCTGGAACATCAGAGAGCTCAGGTGTTTGTGTATGGTGCCATGTGTATAAATATAAATATATGGGGATAGCCACGCTGTTCTGTCTACTTTTACATGCATTCCACATGTCGCCTATTTACTGGACTGACACTCAGCTTGTCTGCTCAGTAACTACAGCGACTCCACTTACCTTTATCCAGTAATTGTGCAATACATTATGTCTGCTTCCAGAGTTCAGACCCTGAAAGTACTCTCAGAGGTGAGGTAACTCATCAGTGCAAAAGCACTCCCTCTTTACACAATAGAACTCTACCTTCATTTCCTGGTGTGGGATTTGTCTGCTGAATGTAGCCCGCCTACCTCTTTCAGTCTAATTCATGCTGTAGGTGCTGCTGGGCTTCGCTTTTTCTGTCTCACCTGGATTTCACTTTATTAAGTGAACAAGGTGAATAACACAGCTGTGATTTTAATTGAAGTGGCTGAATTTATGTTGTTTTATGTAAGAAGCTGCCTGTAGCTGAGTTATAAAGCATTGCATTGTTATAAAGCAAGTTCAGTTGCCTTTGTTCTACCATGTATCCTGTTGGTGTGTATGTGTGTGTGCTCACATATAATTGTGTTACCATGTGCTGGTAGATATTTTTAGTATCTTTTTAAAATGAATACGTTTTGATTAAGAATTCAGATTCTTTGAATGGAAAAAAAAGATAGAGGAGAGATTTGATGAAGCAAACATATCACAGATATGAAGAGTTATACTGGCAAGAATGGAAAAGGAGAATAAAGGAAAAACATTGAAGCTGCAGCAGCTGAAAACATGAGCATCTTGCTTTATCTTTTTACATGTCTTTACTTTCTGACATTAGGATTAAAGATAGTTGTCAGTATAGACATTAAAAAGCATTAATTTGTTTGGAAGACAGTCACTAACCCACCTTCCAGATGTAAAATTCAACTTTTTCCTTTGACACAGTGTATAAAAAGAAAGCAAGGAAAGAGGGGAAGCAGCTGCCAAAATTTGACTGTGTGTTTCTCTGTGTATTAATGTCAGCACATATACAGGTGCAGGCAGGTGCAGGCTGTGTGCACTGCACATACAGCTGATTTTCAGTGTGCACATTTGTACATTTTGCAGAATAAAAATCACATATGTGCATTAATCCATGTGTGCATGTGCACAGAGGCTCAGCGAGAGAGAGGAAGGACCGCTCACACCTCAGCTGTGTGCATTTGGTGGTGCAACCAACTGTCAGACAGGGAGGAGGGGGATGGGAGCTCTGTGGGAAATCATAGGCAGCACATGAAGACATGAGGGGAATAACATAAATAATGGTTCTAGAAAGTATTTGTGCTTATGAAATCACAGGAAAATGGTACATTTAAGGGTCTGTAGGCAGTGTTTCTTCATTATAAGCCTAGCTATGCATCAGTGTGTGACAGAACTACTTAGTTATTAACCCTCAGGAGTCTTTGCAACATAACCTTTGGTTCACGTTGTCATCCCTAAAGGGCCACCGGGATTTTCCCAGAATGTTTTTAATACAGTGTTTACAGGTATTAATTGTTGAATAACATAAATGAAATATATAAAAAAGGTAAAAAACCTGATGTATCCAATTATTTTCACTTCTTCACATTTTAATATTACTACTAATAGCACATAAAAACATTTGACATGTAAATTGAAATAAATTAACCTTGTAATAATCATATAATTTAGCGTTTATATACTCAAATTAAGCAACTACACATGAAATAAGTCTTTGTAGTAAAATTCTAGCATGTCTTAAAGAACTGTTTATACATGTTTTTACTTATTATAAGATTTATTAAAGACAATGGACGAACTTTAGGAAATGATGAGATATAAAACAAATGGCATCATCTGTTTCTTACCAGAGCCTTTATACACATCAGACCTTTTTGAGCCGATTTGATTCTGCATGTGAGATTATTCCTCCTGCTGGAAGAACAACAAATATCTTTCTGGGTAAAGAAGCAGGACATGATGCAAAAAGTGTTTTTAAAATGGCAGATGAATCGATGGAGTGGTGTTTTTTGTTGTTGTTTGTTTGTTTTTTTTATGCTGCAACATATACTTTGGTATCTCTCTAACACTATTAAACAAATGGTACTATGCAGAGAAGCAGAAATGAGTGTGAAACAACCTCCTTTTCTAAGTACTCAGACATGATACCAACTAATTTTTATAGCTTGCCCCACAGATATTAAGCACATCAATACATAATGATTAACAACTTCCATAAAACAATACAAAACAGGTGCGATCGTCCTTGCAGGGATCACCTTACATGCGTAACATCCCCCATCTATCACAACAATGCTTGCCATACACTGTTTAATGAGCGATGATAGCAGGGAGTGAACACAGTTAAGGTGAATATAATTTAAAGCAGGTCTTACCTTCGCACCTAAGCAGAAAAGCAACCATAGAGGCCGGGAATTAGCTGGCTTTGTTGTTCGTCCATAACCTTACAAACTTAACTGGCATTTCTGGATCTTCTCCAGCGGGTGTAACAGAAGAGCTGGGTTGTCCAGCCTGATCGGCATACTTGCTGGCCTCCTCCTCTCTTGTGTTATTGTTAAACTCATCTCCAGCTTCTTCTGGCTTATCTGTATGAGATGTAGATGCTGCATCGCATTGACCTGGCTCTGTCAGGCTTTTAGTAAACCCTAACATAGTTTGGCTAACTTGTTTTATTTTGGACATTGTATATAAGTATTAGCAAAGACTGCAAGTGTGTTCGCCATGCATTTACTTTCATTATTTGGTTTTTAGCAAAATCCTACGAGAAAATTAGCCACGCTTCTCTGGTCACAATACTTATAGCATTCATAGTCATATTTTAGTCTATGGTGAATTTGTGAGCAATCAACATGTATGTTATCGTCATTTTAATATAATTCTCCCAAAAATTCATAAATTGTGTTTCTAGGGGAGCTCATATTTCATTAGCTCCCCTGCGGTTTGCACTCTGGTCATGAAGGGATGGACAGGATCAGCAACAATACTTAGGTGGTGGTTGAATCTTTTCACGTTGGTGCGAAGAAGCTCAAGATGTGCCACAATTTCCTGCACTCTTATATCACCGTGCTTTCTGAAAGGTCATAATGAGGTTCAGCTAAAACAAACTCATCTACCAGGCCACACTTTTCCATCTTCTATTGTCCAGTTTTGGTGGGTTTGTGTGAAATGTATGCTCAGTTTCCTGTTCTTAGCTGACAGGAGTGACTCCCGGTGTGGTCTGCTGCTACTGTAAACCATCTGCTTCAAGGATGGATGTGTTGTGTGTTCAGAGGTGGTAGTCTGAAATGATTAATTATTTCAGTAATTGCTATCTTTGTATTATCTCCAACCAGTCTGTCCACTCTCCTCTGACAAAAACAAGACATCTGCATAGATTTTCAGAACAGTCTCTGTAAACCCTGGAGAAGGTTGTGTGTGAAAATCCCAGTAGAGCAGCCATTTCTGAACTCCTCAGACCACTTTGTCTGCCACCAACAAGCATGTCACGTTCAAAATCGTTTTAATCTACTTTTTTCCTCATTTGCTTTGGTGCCATGTGATTGGCTGATGAGATATTTGTGTCAACAAGTCGTTGAACAGGCGTTATCAGTTAGTGTGATGAATAGATTTAAAACACATGAATCTCAGTGGCTGCTCACTCAATCTTTTCTCTGCCCATTTCCACGCTCCCTTTCTTTTTACCTGTATTCAAAGATTTAAAGGTGAGCATATTTGGTGTGACAAGCAGCTGATGATGTCAGAGGCACCACCACAGGACATGCTCTCTCTAATTCCCAAGTCTGCTTCCCTTGCATCATAGTCATGTACTATAGAAACTACTCTACAGGCCTGACATGCTTACGTGGCAACTGTATCCACTTACATGACAGCAGCACACTAAACCCTTTCTCCCCGCTCTGCTCATTATCTCACCCTGCTCCTGCTTTTAATTTCACGAGGCTCTTTGTAAATGCCGTGTCCAGCAGTGTGAAATCTGTTAATCGATTGCGACAATGATTGTGAGCTGCCGTAGTAAGGCGATGGTGGCAACGGCAAGGGACATGAGTCAAAGGGGATGAAGAAAACAACGTTAAAAAAAAGATTAGATTGGTGTGCGGTAGAGTGCACGTGAGAAAGCGTGTGCACAATGTAAAACATTGGGATGAAACGGGGGAGGGAAAGATAAAGGAGAGAGGGAGCATGTGCATGGGAGACAGAATAATTGATGGACTGTGTGTATGTAGGGGTGGGAAAGTGAATGAAATATTTGTAAATGGCAAGCTGAAGGTTTCCGGTTGCTGGTTTAATGGCTTGATGACTTTAATGGGTCTTTGTGCACCATTTAGATATTGTTTTGGTTAAAACGCTCTGGCAGCTACAGAGGATGCTTTGCACGGCAACACGCAGTGTGTAAAGACTGCATGCAAGTGTTTGTGTGTATAAACGTGGAGTAAGGGCCATAAAATACTGTAGATAATACTTTTATAGACTAGAGGTCAAAGCAATGGAAAAGGGAGTTTTCCCTTTGGATTGTGGTGAAAGGAGAATAAAATAATCTGAGGCTGATTTTAAAGTTTAAAAGGAGGCTTCATTGCTGGAATAAATATGTTAAAATGTTTTTTCATGCTGTTTTGTTATGTTTCTAGTGATAATACTAGACATGCTACATCTGGACATCTGGTCCCATCAGTTTCAGCAGCTGAGCGGTTCATTCTGTGATATATGGGATCATCCTGCACCCATCCTTTATTTATAAGTTCTTATCTTTATAAATGAAGGGATAAAGTGGTTTTTAAATTATGTTCAAAGTGTTAACAAAACACCCACATGCATAAAACACTAAGATAAATTAGGATTAGAACTGTGATAGAGCGTCCATATGCCCAAGATCCGCTTCCATCCCTGAAAAATGCCAAATTCAGATTTTTAATACAGTTAATACCATTATAAAACACAACTTCAGGAGAAAAGGAGAAAAAATATTAGATGCCAAAAACTAAAAGTACATTTTTATTCTGTTTAGTGGTAGGTGCCATTACTAAGGTGACCATTGTGAATGATAAAAAAGGTGACCTTTAAAACTGGTAGAAACATCGTCTTTCTTTCTGCCGGTGCAGAAGCAGCTCTTCCACTAGAATGCTGAATGCAGCATGAATAAAGCAAAATTCAATATATATGTCTGTGCTGGGGGGAACTGTCGTTGGGGGGAGCACAGTATCACGCAGACTTGTGCCTCAGTAAACTGAAGCTTTAGTGAAATGTCTGCAGTCTGGTGATGGGGATAAGTCAAACCAATTACACCACCACAGCTCCCAGCATGTAGAAGGCATTGTAGAACAGCAGACCATCACTTTCCCTGCTCAGTCACAGAGTCCAGGACCAGAGATGCTTTGGATCATGTACTATTCCAGCACCAAAGTGAATGGGTGACACAGCGCTCTTTAAAAGCCAATAAGCTTATGCAACAGCGACTCCTCACTTTCCATTCACGTCAAAGAGAAAAACATATGGCTGTGCTGGAAAAGATCCAGCAGAAATATGGATTTATTTTCTATGTTGGACTATTCTAAAGGAAGAAAAACAGCTGACAGAGGTTGATTTGTAACTTTTAAAAAAAGTTTTGTAATGGTATGAGATATGGGAGATATACAACCAACAATGAGGTTAAGAAACCGTGTGACTTACATTAGTAGTTTCAAAAGAGAGTCTGCTATGCATGTATATGGGAAGTATGATATAAGATTAATGCTAATATTAAAGCAGAATAGATGTTGAAGTGGAAATGTCTCTATCCTGAATCACAAAAGGATTGTTTGCCATAAACAAGCACTAAAGTTTGTAAAGCTACACTGTAAAACTTTAGGGAGGGAGGAACAGCTCTCTAAATTGAATTGTGGGAGGAATATTGCTTCAATGTTCCTGTTAGTGGGCAGTGATCAACAGCGTGTGATTAAAGGAAAAAAGGGTTTTGAAAGTGGACATCTGGGCACCAGAGCGTCTGATGCCCTTTGCCTGTTTCGGGTGGGTTTTAAATCTTAATCTGGGGGATCAGACTCTCAGCCCTCCAACAATTTAGGCCCAGCTATTAATGTGAACAAGCAGCAGTAGAGAATGTTAAGTTTGCATTAGCAGTAATTTAATAAGGCTTTGATTTGCTTTAACTTTTGGCAGACTGAATAGCAGAACTGATGGCAGATAGCAGGGCTGGATTACGCTGCACTCCTTCACTGTCAGTGTTCTGCTTGTCTGGTAACAACAGCAGTCCTGTGATTCAATGAAAGACAATGATTACTACTGCAGAGGGAATGAAAATGAGAAATCATATGATTCCCTCCTTCATCCATTCACGGTCCTCCCCTCCATTCATCCTGCCCTCCCTCCTTCATTTATCTATTTGTTCATCCTCCATTCCCTCAGCCATTCATCTTTTCATTCTTCCTCCCTCATCCATTCATCTATGTATCCCTTCTTCACCAATTCATTATTTCATTCCTCCACCCTCCTCCCCTGCTCACTCATCCATACTTCCATCCATCATCTAATCTTTGATCATTACTGTCCCTCATTCATTCAGCGTTACATTCATTCATTCATTCATGGATCCCACTGATCTATCCTTCCTCATACAGTTATTCATCTTTCTGTTTCACCTATTCAGTCATCCATTCACCCCTCTCTCATCATCTACCTCATTTTTCATTCATCCATCTTCCTCACTACCTTATCCATCCTTTCTTCCTCCATCATCTTCTTCCTTCCATGCCCCTTAAGCCATCTCAGTTCTTTTATGTTGCTTTTTAACATCACTCATCTCTCGTTTTATAAAGATGTTTCTATCTATTTAACCTGATCAATGCTCTCATTCTCCCTTTTCATTGAACCAGTAAACTCTTATTGTGAAAGTGTGGGCCTTACTAGTAAAAAGTATCAAAATACTGTCATGATTTGGACACTTGGGGTGGTGTTTTTTGGGTTTCCTGTGTTTCTGTTTTCAGTTAAGCTTCATGTTTTGTTAATTAGTTTCACCTGTGTTTAATTTTGATTATGTTCACCTGGTCCTTGTTTAGTTCATGTAGTATTTAAGTCCTTGGGTTTTCAGTTTTCTTTGCGGGTTCATTGCGTTAAATTGCTTTGGTGTAGTTCTGGATTAAAATAAATGATTTTCTTTTGGATTCCTGCTGCCTCCTGCTGATTCCTGCCTGCGTTTGGGTCCTCACCCTACTTCTGAGATATGTGTGGTGACAAATACTGTATGTAATGTGAACTGTTGGTAGGAAAAATGTTTCAATCTGTAAGGATTTTACTCTCTATTTTAGTCAGCATAAATTTAGCAAATCAATTAAAATGAATACTGTATTTAGAATTTTAGACATTTTAATTGCAAGACATAAGATGCACAGGGAATATTCACTAATGGGTGATTAAGTCTTAAGTATTTATAAGTATGCCAAGAAGTTTCCTTTTTTCCCCCTAAAGCTAAACAGCCGCCTACATTTTTCCTACTTTCACACATAAATGACATTTCCTGCTCCCCTGGTCCCTTTTTAAAGCTTCACTTGCTCCATTTTCTTTGATTGACTCTAACACACAAATAGGAGTGTTCGTACACTCACACACACGCTCACATGTAGGTAATCTTTTTCTTTATGTTGGCATCGAGGTGTAAAAAGATGAAGTGAGGGTGGCATGCTGAGGACAGAGGGGGTTTTAAATATTGGTTCTTAGCTTTCCAAAGCCAAAACAAGGTTAGGGAAGGAAGACTGGAACAACAACTGGAACAGGAAAAGAGGAGCACACAGATTGGCTTATTGTCTTAGCCTGTCTTCCAGCATGTTCTGCTGTGGAGACATCCCCCTGCCACTGTCACGCCAACTAAACTGATTTGAATTTTAATTGTAATCACAGTGAACATTAGCAGTCCTTGCTGGGGGAGCCCATCCTAGTGAGTGATGAGAATATAGACTCAGAGAGGGTGGTCTGCGTGAGTCAGACATGAGAGATGATCACATAAACCATCCTCGGTTTTCTCTTTAACACGAGCCTCCAAGTCATCTTCTCTCATCACCCCAGTGATACAGAACATTTGTTACAGCTGCCATGGAGCGGCTGTGGCATTGACCCCTGCACCCACTGCTTCCAGAGGTGTCGAAGACTGGGACTCCAGGCTTATTCTGCTGTTGTGCCTGTTCAGACACTAGCAGAGTAGCAGCTAAATGACTGAAATGCAACAATAACAGTGTAAAGCAGGAGATAGGAGGAGAAGAGGAGAGTGTTGTGAAGGAAGGGGATAGTGTGGTGGTCTTGTGAGTGACTAAAAGTGAGTCTTTATCCTGTTTCCAGGAAGAGAAAACAGAATCACATATCAGTACTCTTTCCCCCTTACCCCACTAATCACCTCTCACTCTTCTCCTCATGCTTTTCCTCTCACCTCGCTCTAAGGAAAGCATGTTCCACCCATTTCTACAGGTTGAAGGCATTCTTATGGGTAAATGGTGACCCGGGGCCCCCTCACCTTGTTGCTGTAGCACAAACCGATGTGTAGTAGATAAACAGTGGAATTGTGGGTCAGGTGAGGTTAAGAGAGCCTGATAGGGAGGGAGGGGAGAGGAGGGGAGAGAAAATTGGTTTGTGTGTGTGTGTCTGTGGGAGTGTGTGACAGAATATGGTTTTTGTAGTGTGAAGTGGTGAGAAACAGCCCCAGCATGATGATGGCTCTGTGCCTGCCACTGACAGCACAGCTCAGGTGCTGCCTGGGATGCATGATAGATGGAGACCAGGAAGGAGGAAGAGAAGGAGAAAGGAAGGGAGTGTACCGCAGAGAAGGACTTAGCAGCAACAGCCTAGATGAGGAGAAAGAGGACAGTTATAGGCGGGTGAAATAGATGGAAATAGAGTGAAAGAAAGGAGACAGGAGGAAAAGGTGGGGGAGAAAGGAGAAGGGGGGGGTTCATATGAGGAAAGATGAGAAGCCATAAGCTGAGGGCAAGCTGAGCAGGAGATTGAAATCAGAAGATATGACTGGAGTGGAGGAAATAGCAGGGAAGAGATGGAGAGATTGGAGAGGAATAAATGGATTAATAACATCCCTCATCTGTATCTTCTCACCCCAATCCACCACAGTTTACTTCCCCACACTTCATGTTTCTCTCCTGCCCCTCCCACTCAGGCCAGCATCACCTTTTCCATCCTCCCTTTGCCTGTAGCAAGGGACAGGAGGAAAGATGTCTGCCTACAGAAGCGTTCTCACCTCCCTGACTCCCTAAACCACTTTACAGCTGCCTTGGGACACCGTGGTGAACCTCAGCGTCTTCACTGTGCCCGCTTCCCCTTGCAGCCCTGCAACTTGTTCTTGTTGTTGAAACAGGACAACAAAAGGGGCACCAGAAGACTACAAATCAAACATTATTATCACAAGTTGACATTTTAACATCTGCTTTCCTTTACCCAAATCTTCCTTTTGCTATCTAAATCTCACAGTGTGTGCCGAGGGGCTTAGTTTATGTTTTTATTGTGTAAAAGAATGCAGCAAACGAGTGATCAAATGGCTTTTAAAGGGAGAAATGATGATGCTTTGCTCATTATGGTCTAAATTATTAGGACAGGTTTTATTGTCATCAATTCACTTAGGTGAGCAAGTGTAATCTTTTTGAGTTGAGTTTGCTAATTTATGATCCTAGATCCATAAATGATCTTAGATGACCGGTGGCTGATTGATTAATTTATTAATAGTACATTTTAAATGTACTTGAATATGACTGCAAAAAAGACTTCCGGCTGCATTTCTCAGAAAACAACCTGACCCCTTTCAGCTAATCCTACTTAATGCAATATTCCAGGAAAGAATATGAAAGCAGAATGTGCTCTTATTTTAAAATGTCATTTTTAAAATGGAAAAAGAGTAAAAAATAAGTAATATTATGGCTTTACTACCTCACAATGGACATTTTATATGAAAAGACATCACATGTTGCCTTTCTTTTCACATGTTGGACTGCTATGTTACTGCAGAAGTTCATGGGGACAAACCAACCTTGCATAATCACAGTTTGCTAAACATTTTGTGGAGAACGGCTGTAAAAAAGGTTTCTCCTGGTTCGATAAAACCTATTTCCATCTTGTCACACACTGACAGTGTGCTGGTTTTGAATGTAGAGGACAACTCAAAACACCACCTTTGGATGTACATGTGATGTCAAACTCTCTGAGCTTGTTGCCAAGGCAAGACGGAGAATAATGGTGATTACTGGCAATCTATATTAACACATATTGTTGAATTTACCAGGATTCTTTCTGAAGTTTAGCGATAAAACTTTAACTTAATCAAGTGATTTAAGGACATAATGATATCATCATCGTATCAATAAGTAGAGCAAAGGTGTTCAAAATAAAAAGGAGAACGAGAACCAACAGTGCCAAGGTTGGATTAGTGCAAGTGTGTTTTACTTGAGAACTGATGTGACCTCCTTTTATTCAACTCTCCTTACATGAACTACTTGATCTGATAACAATCCAGGAATGATGTTTTCCTGCCACCCTTCTATTGGCACAACCATTTAATTACTCACCACTGCTGAGGGATAACTGCCAGTAAGCAGTTGTGGAGCGATTTATTATTTCATAAGGCACTCTCAGGTGTGTGGCGAGTTGGGGATGACAGTATGTCTGCAAAACAAAAAGAAAGTGAGCAGTTTTGTCTTGGGAGAAAACAAAACATTGCTCTCTCGCACAAGAGACTGTTTGTGTTTATCCCTTTGCACCTGTGTCCTTGTTTTTGTTACGTAAAAGGACACCATCCCAAAAATGATTCACAGTATAACATATCCACAAAGTTTAATCTTGTGATAAGCAGTCAATGTCACTACTAATCTGCACTATCCTACAAAATTCAGTCATCCATAAGCCATTCCTTCCACCTCAACATTCATCTATTTAACCTCACTCGGCTGCAAATAAGGGATTAAAATCCAGACTGCATATGCATATTTTGTAAGTTTCTCACTCCCCTGTTTAGCCTCTTTAGCATAGCTGCATGAGACATGCTTGTGTAGGTGAAAGCACAGTGAAAGAGCTATTACCACTCTGCAGGACCAGGGGACAAACGAGCGGCAGCAGGAAGCATCAGACTGCAGAGGCCCCTCAGTGGGTCCTCTGCTAAACTTAGAGCAGAAATGGGCCAGAGAGAAGCAGTCAGTGCGTTTGTGTGTTTGTGCCTGAATGCTAAGTGGTTTAGACTCTCTGATTGTGTCAAGATGTAAAATGAAACCGCCATCGCCAAATTGTCTCTTGTTTTAATTTGTTTATTGTAGAATTTTAAATATTTTCCCATCTTTCCATCATTTAAATACCTGGAAGTGTACATTAACTGTGGCAAGGAAGACAGAATCAGAATGATGTTAGAGTGGTTTTTGTCAAATATTCTACTGAAGACGTGCCTCATTTTTTTAAATTAAGACTCAAAAAGTACTTAAATAAGGTCACTGTTAATTAGATGACGGTCTGACAAATGTTCAGGCTAATTAAGCTTGTATGTGTTTGATTAAAGATAAGTAGGCTTCCTTGATAAGAGATGTGATGATGAGGCATAAGAAGAGTGAAAGAGGGGAAAAGGGAGGCCGAGGGTGAGTGGAGGTTTAATTGAGGTAGAGATAATAAATGTGTGTGTGTGTGCGCGTGTGAAGTGTGAGAGTGCATGTTGGGGAAATGGGAAAAGAAAGGGGAGCAGAGGGGAGGTCTCGTCATCAATACGTAATTTCAGAGCATGTGGTAATGGCGGCTTTGGCTCAGAGGCTTTATCAGAAATGAACGTGCTTAAGCACTTGTGTACGTGTGCGTGTGTCTCTTTCTTTGCTGTGAGTGTGTGTGTGTGTGCGAATGCCTGTGGCTGTGGCGAGTTTATATCTCCTTCCCACCGTCTTTTAAATTCACTACATTCAAGCAAGGCCAGCTGTTCCCTTTTTCCTCACCTCCCACTCCAGTTCTCTCTTTTATCATCCCTCCATCCTCTTTCTCTCTGTCTCAGTCTGCCTCGCTCTCCCGCTCTCTCTCTGGCTGGCATCGCTTTCCATCAGGCAGTGCAGCAGCAGTCAATAGCAACACCCTCCTCACCCCCCGCTCAAGTTCAAAGGATCCTTTATAGGCAGGATAGAAATATGCATTGCCAAAAACCTCCCAGTTACAGACACTATCAGCTGTCTCTGCCTCATACCTTCCTATCTCTGCCTTTGTATCTTCCTCTTGCACCGAAAATAATCATACGTACATGGTCTATATTGCACAAAAAGTTCATACAAATGTCTCAGAAATCTAACCTGAGGCTAATGTCAGGTATAGTAAGTGGCTCTGCATGTAGAATATAATCTTATCTGTCATGCAGGAATCATAACCTAACATGGCAAAGTTAAATAAAAGACTGATTAAATAACTAGATTGATTCATGTGTAGATAGGTTGTCATATATTCTAAAAGCTGAGTCTAATAATGGAGATGGACAAACATAAGTTCTATCAAAAATACAAAGTACAAAATCTCCCTGCCTGCATTAAAAACTGGTTTGTTATATCTTTGTGTTCTAAGTCTAATCAGATCCAGGAAGAATTTTCATACTCATTGAACTGGCATAACACAGTATTATTACTTCATTCTCCACATAAATCATGTGTTGTTCTGCACAGTTGAACTTCTTTTGAAGAGGTCATTGAGTTTATTTACACAGGAATAATGAGATTAAGCAACATTAAATATGTTTCTGACCTTAAAGTGTTTCTCCTACATGTGTTAAGAAGCATTTCTTTACAGTGTCATGAGGTTGAGAAACTGCATTTCACAGTTTCGTGTTAAAGCCTGGAGCATCATGTTATAACTGTGTATGGCAGCACCACATCACAAACCAGTAACTGGATTTTAATGCGTTGGCCATTTTGGACATGCTTCATATTTAACTCAGGGGAGAAACACAGGACTGCATCAGCAGAAGTGATGTGCATGTTATGTTATACTTGCTATGTTAAGTATTTATTACTATGTGATAGGTCAAAATAATAGTGTATTGTACCATATGGTGCACAACAGGATTTTGAATAAAGTTTCAACCATTTCTGCTAAATGTCTCAGAAACCTTTAGTATCAGATATGATATGTTTGGTTTTAGGGTTAATGCACACAATATCTTAAAAAGAAAGGCAGCAAATTATTGTTAAAACAACCTTATACAAGACCTTAAAACCCCCAAAATATGAGTCAAATTCAACCCTAACCCTAACCCAAACTCAGTCCAAACAGCAACCTTTCTCCGGCTACTCCAGCTTTCTCCTACCATCCTTGCACATCCTTACAACACATGCATGTTGGGTTAATTGGTCATTCTAAATATGTGTATGTGAGTATGGTTGTCTGTCTTCCTGTATTGGCCCTGTGACGGACTGGGGACCTTTCCAGGGTGTACCCTGCCTCTCGCCCTAATGACTGCTCCGATAGGCTCCAGCTTCCCTGCAACCCTAAATTGGAATAAAACAGTTAAGAAAATGACTGACTCACTGTTAACAGTAGTCCTGTATCTACTGACATGCATACATAAAGATGTTTTTTTTTAAGTTGAAGTGATGTCTATTGTGACATTTAGGCATATTGCACAGACAAACAGTACAAATGTTTGTACCTCTGTGTGTGTTCCTTTCACGTGCATTAATAAGACCACAGTATGATGCACTTTCCTGTTAATCAGTGCGCCTCGGGGTGCTTTCCTGCATTGTTAAAAGCATGTTTAAGTGCATGTAAAGCAAATGATATGTCATTCTGCATTTTGCATTGTGTTTGAACACTACTGCTACTACATGTGTATGTCTGTATGTGTTATGCATGCATGCAACTTTTTAAACTATTCAAATGTGTGTCTGTGTTTTTGTGCCTTAGGATGTGTATTCCTCTATATATTTGCAGCTACTGTGTGTAATTGAAATACCTAAGTTATTGACTTTCCCTCCCCTTTAAGTTAAAGAACTGCTGGAGAAGTGTGTGAGCACGCGCATTCTGAGGCTCTGGGGCAGACCAAGCTCTTATGGCACACCATAGCCCGTCAACCACGGAACACGCACACACAAGCACTTATACACACACATGTATACAAAACATGGTACCCCACTTTGGTCAAATCTGCACAAATGGGACACGGGGGAAATTAGATGTAGAAACACACACACATGCATTATTATGACTCCCAGCAAACTGTCACAGACACACCGAAACCACATACTCTATCTCCCCACACATAAAAACCCACCATGTTTTCCTTAGGGGAGGGCACCGCTGTCCCGTTTCTGTCTCCTCTCTGACAGCAGCAGTCCTCTGTGGTTGAGCAGCTCAGGATTAGCCTCCTCCCTGCGTATATGGCTGGCTGACTGCCTGACACACGAGCACGGACACACACCTCCGTTTGCCTGTTCTCTCACAGACTCCTGGCTCGCTGCCCCTTCCCGGCTTGCTCGCTCCACACAGGATCATAGCTGTCTGCCAGCCTGGCCTCCTCTCCTCCATTCACCCATTGTCACCACATTGTCCTCTGCTGCCGTCCCTCCGGAAGCTTAAAATCTCAACTGCATCCCGTGTTGCTTTTTCTACATCTCTATCTTTTATTCTAGCTTCCTTAATCTTTCTTCTCCTTTACTTTTTTCTGCCCTTTGCTTTTATCTTCTCCACAGTTTTTACTTGGTCTTTATCTGCCCCTCGCCGTATCTCTCTCTTTCCCCTGTCTCCACCGGCCATTCATTCTCTGCATTGTATGCTGTAGCGTATTGTTGTTAGTGTACAGTAGAAAGCCCTGATGCCAGCCATGGATCCACAGAGAGGACAGTGACCGGCTCAGCAGTGAATTCAACGCCTTGCTGGCCAGCTTCCTGTGTCTTGCTGACTGACTAGCTGGCCACGCTTCCCCCTCTGGGAATTTTTAATACTCACTAATCGATCTCTTTGTGCCAGCAGAGGTGATAATGGGGCCAAACCCTAATTGTTGTTGCTGTAAATAAAGAGGGTAGTTTGCAGCACTTTATTTTAGTCCCCACCAATACCAATAGGCTCTTCCTGCTTTTCGCATTTGCCGTGCTCTTCGTTTGGCATGCACTTTTCACCAGGGCTAATGAAAATTCTGCAGACCTTTTGCACTTTGAATGAGTGTGCCCCACAGTACATTAATACTGATGTAAAGAAAAGAGATAGAGGGTGGAAACCAAGAAAAAAATGATGAGATGGGGGCACAAAGTGGCATGGGTGCTCTGCTGAGGATAAAGGGGGAGAGTGGGAGTCTGGAAATTCAATTATAATTGTGTCCCGGTAGTAATTCTGCTGGTTTTAATGGGATGGCAGAGAAGAAATGGATAGAGATGGATCGAGTATGAGAAAGAAGGAAGAAAGAGTCAGAAAGGACAGCAACAAAAACAACCAAACTAGCAGAGACTCGTGATGCAAGATTAGTGTTTGCATCATTATTTCTTAATTTTAAGATGCAGGAAATGTACATGTTTTCAAACTCAGGGGTGCAGCACATTGCCCTTATATTCTCACAATTCCTGAACATGTCATCTCAGTAACAACATTGCAACCCAGCTAAATCTCCTGCGACATGCAGGTTAGCTCTTACTGAACCTTAAGTAGCAGGTTCACCACCCTGCGTAGCCCAACATTTACGTCTCATTTCACTCACATGCAGTTTAACACCAAACTCTCATTCATATAGTTTCCCCATCAGAAACATACATATTCAGGACTACTGTACAATGTGCAGGAGGTGAACTCAAACTGAATGACTCATATACACATGCAAAATAACAAGCTGATGATGCAGAACTACAGGACAGTGTCTAGACTAGTATTTCTCACCTCCTCCTCGTCTTCTGTCCAGTTCAAAATTACATTGCCAAGACGCAGACTTGGTTTGGGCATGAAAGCAAGGTTTATTGAATTTTCTGTATGGCTGTAGTACTGTTTGCTTTGCTGCACATCATCTATCTGTTATACATAGATTTAGGGGCTTCTGGATGAGTGAATGTTTTTATAATCTGCACAGTCTTTTTGCTATTCAGAGTACTTCATCTACATAAATCTGGTATTAAAATCCCTTTGTTGGTTGTAATAAGACGAAATGTTGAAAATCATTGATGAGACTGAGGGAAGCAGCTTTGAGTCCAAGGAATTTGCTCCAGCCACAAACTCATTAAAGGAGTCATAAAGGGAACTAATGAAAATCATGACCGCTATCATTATAAGTCCACAGGAGTCCGCTTGCCTTTCTTCTCTGTGAGCCAACGAATAAAAGCAACTAAATTAATGTTCGCACCAGTAATGTTACAAAACCGCCTCCATCCTTTAAGCAGTTGCTGTTCTTCTTTGTGTGGAAAGCCAACAAAATGAAAGTTCAGACCAATATTGTTGCATAACCATTTACACTGTGTCTTTGTTCTTTTCTGTGCTTCTGTTATTATCAGGATGACAACTCCATGTTCTTTCAGTTCGGCCCCTCCATCGAGCAGCAGGCTTCTGTCATTCTGAACATAATGGAGGAGTATGACTGGTACATCTTCTCCATCGTCACAACGTACTACCCGGGTTACCAAGACTTTGTCACCAAGGTAATGGCTTACTGAGGACAGCGTGCTGATGAAATCAGGGACAAAAAGTTGTGATTTAATCTAACGAACCAACATAGAGAGTTATGAGATAAGCAAAAGCAAAATGTGTCTCATATGCCACCGTTGGCTTTAAGTGAACACTCCCACCTTTCTCTCAGCAAGCATAACAGAGCTGAGATGTTTTTCAGTGAACAGATGTGCTTCTTTAAATGTTTAGTTTTCTAACTTTTAACTTTTGTCACGGGTTTTAGGCCATTATTGATATTGCTGTATTGATTAGCCATAAAGAGGCCTAAAGCCCCTGAAGAACAGTAAGTAAAGACAAACAACCCAAGAGACAGTTGATTACAAAGAACATTAAAATCTTTACTGAATGAAAACCAAAGCCCTTTTACATTGATCAGAAAACACACAAACATCGGACATCTGGCTCTTTTATGTACAGAAAGGTTTTTAATCCGCATTCATATGTTTTATTCCGCTCCAGCTAAACTCAGCTTTACGCTCCATGCATGCTCCTCTTACGTATAACTGTAAACAGGTACAGTTCCAAACGTTGTCAAATGTCACTGCCAAATACTTCCATGCATGCTTAGTGTTTGCACTTTGGCCATAGCAAGGCAATACATCCCATAGAGAGCAGTGCTGATGTCGGATTTCAGTCTCAAAATGAATATAGAAAACATGGCGACGCTGGAGGAGATTATGATAATGCACATTCTCAGAAAGATCAAAAACATGCAGTAGACGGCAGTGTTCAGAGCAGCTATTAAATGCTCTGTGGCTTCTTCTTCTTCTTTGTTCCTTCCACCAACTGTATGTGCGCTGTAGGGTGAAACACCCCCCTGATGATTTCCAGTGGTTCTGCTCCATTGATTCTGGTTGGGTGTGCATCTGCAAGCTCTCAGAAAACAGACTGAAATAGTCACACAATTAATGCAAAGGATGGACAAAAAAAAGGCTCTATCTATTTGCATTTGTGTATTTAACATAGAGCGCTTAACAGGAACACAGCACAGGTGACTCAATAAGTTCACAGAGGATGCTGTGGTCAGGTCAATAAAAATTGATGCAGCTCACTTTTCCTTACAGAGACATGCATCCATCACTCGTCCTCATATATTGTAACATCAGAAAAAAATAGACCAGATTGGCCCATTTTCTTCCTCCTTTTTTTTTTTTAAAAACCTTCATCAAAACAACTGGAAGGTTATTTTCTGTCCTGCTGTGTGGGTCTGATTTCTGTAGGCCAGTTATAGGAAGTATACTTACCCAACCTGATTATTTCCAAGAGTTTTGAAAGTCAGAAATAGAGTCTGTTGGACAAAAGTAATGCCATCCTCTGGGAGGTACAGGTACACTGGACCAGTTAGCTTTAGCTTTCAGAGCAGTGATAAAAAGCTGTACTAAAAGCAACAGGAAACTGATTTAGGAGGCTTCTTTTAGGTATATCTGTGTTTAAAAAATCTGGTTAAGCAAATGATTTTGTGTAGAGATAGCATAAAACTGACCTCTGCAGGTGAGAATAGTTTAACCGGAGTTTCCCTAAATGCTTAATTAGCAGTAAAGCCAATGAGTCTATATGAACGCTCCACAGGAATAAGGCTGAGAAGAGACTGCATAAATCAGGTCTTCACTATAACCAAGGTACCTGTAGTCGGACACTAATAAGAACAAAAGAGCTACTTTGGACAAAAACAGATAAATAAATGGGTAATAGGTAACCTATATGTTTTGCTTGTGTATGTTGTCTTTGTGTGATTCAGATTGATACGTTTAATGAACGCGGAGTGTACCTGTACTCACTGAACTCTGGCTTAAGTCTTTATCACCGCTGGATAATTTCCTCATAGTAAAAGTTTTTACATGTGTCTGAAATGTTTTATTTTATTATATATAGTTAGCATGAATATTTACTTGATAACACTCATCTTACCGGCTCGATGCTGTCACATTGAAAATCAAGCCACAGTGGTGTTAAATGTAAAAACTTCATGGTGAAACAATAAAGAGTAATATTATCATGACGATACTTTCTCATGATCACTCTCTTTTTCTTTTTTCCCGAACAGATCCGTAACACCATTGAGAACAGCTTTGTGGGCTGGGAATTAGAGGAGGTTATTTTGCTTGACATGTCTGTAGATGATGGAGATTCAAAGATCCAGAACCAGCTGAAGAAGCTCCAGAGCCCTGTCATTCTTCTTTACTGCACAAAAGAAGAGGCCAACACTATCTTCGAGGTGGCCCACTCCGTTGGGATCACTGGCTATGGCTACACTTGGATCGTCCCCTCGCTGGTGGCTGGAGACACTGATGTAGTGCCGGCAGAGTTTCCCACAGGTAAGAAGTCTGAAACAGAATTCTGCTTTTGCCTGATGTAATCTCAGCTAGAAAAGCTGTTTTCTTGCTTTGAGCTGAACCCTTAAACCCTTTTTTTAACAGTTACAGGAAGTTCAACGCTCTGTGGATTTTTATTCAGAAAGGATTTATATTGACATGAATGCTGTAGTATTTACACATACGCCACCGATTAAATGAGATCATGACTGAGGGATCAGGAAAGTTGGGCAATGACACACTAAATGTTTTTGTAACAGCCTATATATCTGGGCGTAGGTGCAGAATAATATCCAGACTGTACAAGAACTTACAGGACTCCTCAAATGAAACACTCAGCATGTTTAAAGTAAATCAGAACTAGAGGGAGGAGTGCAAATAACTGCAGAAGAATGGGAGAATATTTGCAAATCCTAATGGAAAACTCCTCAGTCGTACAACTGGAGGGAATGTGGGTGGAAAACTTTATCACTCCTGCTTAAATAAGACATCAAGGTGATGGAGGTCATGTGACTCAACCAATGCCAATCATTACCATATATTTTGAGGCTGCCCACATCCACAAGTCCACACATGTTATGAAAACTGAGTAAATTTGACGTTTTTACGTTGTATTTGGGAGCTGGAGTGTGACATACTGAATGAGCAGCTGACAAATATTTAATGAGAATACTACTTGTGGAAGAGAAGAAGACTCTGGCTAAGAAATGGCTGCATCCAGATGTGCCAACACGATAGGTGCAAAGTTATACATGATATTTACATCATGAATAGGCTTTTCCGATAATAATGCAATTGGAAAAAGTTCGGAGATGGTGGATAAAATGGTCCACAGAGACCAGATTAGCTTTAGTTACTCTTCTGAAAGATGTGTGTTGCACAGGATTTCCAAAATAGATGGTGTAAATGTATCTTTATGGATAGATGAGTGAGTTTCTGGTTTAGAAATGTATGCATATAAAAAATGTATTAAACAATGAAAGTGAGAGCTATAAATTTAGGACTCTAATCCTTAATCTAATCTAATCTGATTTAATTTTAGGGACCCTAATCCTTTAGGGAGTCATCCCAAGGGGATCAATAAAAAGATAAAAGGTTGTCAAAAGATGCTTTGGAATATTGAGAGACTCAAAGCATGGGGTTATAGACTAAAGTAATGATATTTGTACCTAATTTGTACGGTCTCCCTGAGAAAACTAAATTGACTGAAAGCATCCGTATTGCAGAGCTGGAAAGAGATTCTTTTTAATAACAATATTTCCTGCTTCCATTGTGCTTTTATCAGAAACAGAGGGTTTGATACATCTGGAGAAAAAAGCCAATAACTTTTAAATGTGCATCCTTTTCATGTAACTTACAGGTTGCCAGTTGTTATTTATTGTTGTAATAAATACCAACACCAGGGTCGTTATGGGTTGGTGCACTTTTTTCTTCACAGAATTGCATCCATAATACCATGTACATAATCCAAAGTAATAACAGAAATAATATTGTTCCAAAATATGTACATTACTGACCAATAATGACCTCTATTGTGTAGCTTTACTTAACTTATTTATGTAGTAGTCACGTCAAATTTACTCATCTTCTTAAATACAGTTTTCATAACATGTATGGACTTGTGGATGTGGGCAGCCTCAGAATATATGGTAATGATTGGCATTGGTTGAGCCACATAACCTCCACAACGGGCGAGAGGCGGAGTACACCCTGGACAGGTCGCCAGTTCATCACAGGGCCAATGCACATAGACAAACAACCAGACACACACACACACACACACACACTCCTATGGGCAATTTAGAGTCTCCAATCAGCCCATCCCCAAGGTGCATGTCTTTGGACGGTGGGAGGAAGCCGGAGAACCCGGAGAGAACATGCAAACTCCACACAGAATGGTTACTGTGTTGATCCCTGCCCCAACGGAGGGTCGAACCGGCAATTTTCTTGCTATGAGGCCACAGAGCTAACCAACTGTGCCACTGTGCAGCCCAGTTTTTTGTTTTTTTTTACTTTTCCATTAAAATGATTGATGTTTTGATCCATCTATTGAGGATAAACTGTAATAAAAGTCAGCAACTGCTAATGAAAAGAAATACAAAGACTGGTATTTATGTCCAGTAATCTGCAGCATCCCTGCTTTGGTTAGCTGTTGGGATCTTTACCACAAGACAAAAACAAAGTGACCTTTCATAATAATAAGTTAGGCCTCTCTTTGCCTATGTCTCCTTCTCCTACACTGCTAGATGTCACTGTAACCTTTGAAGGTCAAATGAATGGGGAACAGAAGTAACACCTAAGTAACCACTCAACATGCTCACGCAATCTGTCAAACTTACCTGACAGACTGACTAATGTCACACAACTTTCAGCACTTGGGGGTGGACAGACACTTTCAGAAAAGGCCAGCTCCCGGTGGGAACCAAACCTTTCACCGTTAGTGCTGTTTCTCATGTTCTAACCGATGGATCTTTCCACAACTTCAGGCTGCTCGTCTCTCCAAGGCAGAGTCAGCCGTAATGCTGGTAGTGTATGTGCACGTCAGATAATTTGTAGGTGTTCGGCTTGATGATTTACAGTTGGAGGTGAGAGATATTACGCCCGTGCCTGTCCTCAGCAGTTTCTGGGAAATGGTTTCCAGGAGGAACCTCTGTTTGTTGTGCCTTCAAACGCCGTAACTCAAACCTTTTACTCTGCTCTTTTATTGACATCCATGGATGATTTACCTTGAATGGGAGTAAGGAGTGTGTTTGCAGTGTGTGTACTCCCAACTGTGTTTTGTGGGTAAGGTCTGTGGGCATTTGTCTGTGAAATGTGCAATTTGTTCAGGCTTTAATTGGCATGACAGAAATAATGGGACAAATGTAATCAAATAGGTTGCATGTTTGTGTTTTTAGTGGGTACTTCAAATGGCAACTTGAGTAGCCAAACCACCGCTCTGTGTGTGTGTGTGTTGTCCAAAACAAAGATCCACTCTGTAAAGTTTGATACATCACTTATTTAAATCACATAGCGACTCCTCTTTTAATTTACGTTGCCATATGTGATGAATAACATACATACATGTTTATTTAAAGCAGGCCTGAATTCTTCCAGCTACCTGAATGGTATGAAAATGAAAGCAAAGGCAGAAAAAAGCGGTAACACTTTGGTATATGCAGGTTAAAGAAAAATAATTGTGATTCTTACCTTCTATTCTTATTTTATTGCAGCGAGAACGATTTCACAACCTTCTGTTTTGTCTTGTCAAATTCATTTAATTTAGTTAATATATATACAGGTTTTTGCTTCAGATCTAACACTGTCCGGAAAACAAACAAGCGTTATTGCTTAAATAATATTTTTACATCTAACAGGTGCCATCGACAGGTGATTGTAATCACTATTTAGTGCAAACCATGACTCATAAAATGGCTCAGTTTCTTGAGTAGGGGGAGATGAATAGCTGCAAGCAAAGGATTGCAGCTGAAAGGCTTTTTAAAGCCCTGAAATATGAAGCTCTATTCATAAATGTCACTTCAAACTATACTAAACAGCATATGGACCTTATGTTAACCTTGTCCAGAGATAGGATTAACTTCCCAGGTGTCCATCATACATAATACGTCTTGTGGTCATATCATTCAGATAGTTTATTTTTACAAGGGAACATGGTATTTAGACACCATTTATATATTTGATATATGCTTCAACATCAGTTCAGGATCTATACTTCCTTTTGCCAGTAAGATAATGGTTAAACTTCATAATTGTAGCAGTGATTATCCGGCATTTAGAGCAACTTAACCTTGCCTAAGCATGTGAAAGGCTTGAATAAGCACAGGAGCATTGGCCTTTATCATTATGACGAGTCTATAATAAAGGAAAACACTTAAAATGACATTTGCTCAATTCGGCCACTTACCCAGCTGGTGTTTCTGACTGCAGGAGCAGTCAGGGACACCTGCTTCTGAACTAACATGGGGGGAAGTGACACTGTGGCAGAGATTACGACTGATGGTTTGTACCTCGTATGCTCTCTGTGCATCCAGCAGCTCAGTGTTAGGAAGACGGTGCATGCTAGCTGTGGGGCTAATTTGCTTACTGGGCCTACCTAATAATTTGCACCATGTGTGGTGATGGCCCACCAACTCCCAGTAGTAATTCCAGCGATGCCTTCCTTAAGTGGTGCTCTGGGGAATCATATCTCCATTCACTCTCACCCACACTTCCATTTTCTATTTATTTGATGGTTATTTATTCCTAATTTCTCTGCAGTGTTTTGTTTATGTCTTACTATTTCTGTTTCCTTTAGCTTCCTTTGTGTCTGTATCCTTGTGTCTTCTCCACTGTCTGACTATCCCTCCTCTTCCCTCCCGTATCTCTCAGCTCTTCCCGTCACATTACCATATTTTCTTTCTCTCTTCTCCCTGATCAAAGTTACACACCACTGCTGCACACACTCTGCTAAAGTCTGACATCACTGAAAACAATGAGCTACTTCCAAAAATATCTACTATTGCATTCTCCAGTCAGTTTACTTCACCATGGATAGTCTATTGTATGTCTAAAGTGTTTGTTGTGTTTTCTTCTACATGTATGTCTGTGACAGGGAGACAGTCTGTTTTTAAATAGAGATAGCCACTTTACCAGTCAGGAAAAAAAGGCTGTCCAGACAAGACAGAATTTGTTCATTTCCAACATTGCCAGTTGACATGTCTGTGTTGTGACATTTAAAAATGTCCTAAGAGATGCATGTATATATATACACATCATGAAACAGTTCCCACGATGCAGAAAATACACCTCAGAGCTCATGCTACCACTGCATCTTCCTGGAAAAGAACAGTTCCTATGAAATAATAAAAGTCAAGCGCGTAAGAAGGAACAAGCGATGGGAATGTGTGTGCAGTAAGTGTCAACAGTGTGTGATTTTAAAAGTGGTCCTGAAGGAACAGAGCTGTCAGCGCTAAAGCCCTGTGAGGAGGGCAGGTTGCCAGGCTGCCTGTCTATTTATGCCCACTGACATGGTAGTGGACTGCCTGACATGTGGTCATATGCTGTCAGATAGATGGAGACTGACTGAAAGACAGAGAGAAAGACAGAACGAATGGAAGACAGAGAGATGGATAGCAGGACAAATTGACATGAAGGCTGGGGACTTTTGCTGAGAGGTCTGACGCTTAACACAGAGGCATCTAATGGGTACTAAACAGAAAATCTCTAATTAACCATCTTCAGAGGTCATCGAGGCATCAATAGCTTAGTTAGGACTCGTGCTTTTATAATGCCTTCTACTTTTTTTGGGAATATTGCCACAAACGATGCTGCTCCTGATGTGCCTGATGTACTTTGCTTTCACTCCTCAGACTAACTTGGCACACCTTAAACACAGAAAGCAATAAGGTAAAAATACAAAATTTAGACACGTTAAATGTGTCCTAAGCTAAATAGTGAAAACATATTAACTTCTACAACAGTAGTTCATTTCAGTTACATGCTTTGACCCATGAGAAGTGCGTGGTTGTGTATATCTCTGCGGGTATATCCACAGTTCCACTGCATGCTTCCATGTTCAGGCTTAAACCCTTGGACAGCAGCAGTGGCATGAGGAATACTAAAAAGTGAATACCAATGGCCGGCCATCTTATTATTTAATGTGTTAACCTCTCAGTGTAAACGCTTTCACTTCAGAAATATTTAGGCTTTATTGTTGGAACAAATTATTTAGACAAGGTTAAATGATGCAGCAGCATGTAGGAGGAAGTTTTAGCTTTTTAAAAGATGTAGCAGCTGAAACAACCTGTTGGGAACTGGGTGCAGTGTCTTTATTTTTCCAAACACGTTATCACCCGTAGCTCAGTGGAGTCAGGTTTAAGGGTCTGTTTGCAGAAAGTAGCTGGGTTACCAGCCACCAATGAACCAAAGTGATCAAACTGGTTTCAACTGACTGACTTGAAAAAGAACAAACTAGATTATGTAGTATTTCCAGGAGGTGGTAATCAGATAGAAGTAGTGGTTGTCTTAACTGGAAACAAACCTCCATGGGTAATGGTGGGGGCAGTCCAGCTGGACATTGAAAAGAGTAAAATGGAGAAGGAAGTTAGTAAAACTTTATTTAAATGGGGATTTAACAAAATTACAAATCACAAAGTCCTTCACAAGAGACATTAAGGCATAAAAACATGAGAATCATGAAAGATTCACAAACCATTTCTATACACCCTAATTAGTATTAAGACTACAAAACAGGCAAAATCAACCTAAATAAATAAATCATTTTGCAACAAAACGGAGAGTATTATGAATTCAAACCATTTTAATCTACGTTTTCTATTTAATATCTTCTCAAAATGATGGAAGGATGTCTGGCACCTGGCTACCTGGCTTTGGTATGTAACCTTTCCGGAAATCCATCCATCCATTTTCCGTACCACTTCATCCAGTTCAAGGTCACGTGTATCTGGAGCCTATTCCTTTGATCAGCAGGAGATAGGTGGGGTACAACCTCGACAGTTCATTTCAGGAAGTCTCTACACACAAATACAGAATCCTGTGTGAAAATATGAACCAAAGTGCTTTTATTACCCCAGAAAGAGTCAATCACAGGTAGTTCCCTGTGCTTTACCTTGCTGGTACAACATTTTAACTGCAATAACCTTTTTGGAAAAGACACCTAAAACCTAAAAGCCACTTTTAACCTTTAAGTAGAGAAAATTTTTCTGTGACTATATTGAATTTTGTTACAAATTTCTACAATTAAATCTGCCAGATGAATTTTTACAGTATAATTAAGAGTCAACAATTTGTTAACCAAACACTGATCCTTATCGTTATAGTTAAAACAAATAAATACATCTTTTTACCCAATATTACATTTAAAAGAAGAATGGACTTACAAAGCCTTGATTTTTACTTTCTGTTATTCTACATCTGTCAAATGATATTTGAGGCGTTAGGTGCTTCACGTACAGCTAAAAAAAGCAGGTTTGCTATTTGTAAGCCTGTGGTTATGAATTGTTGCCTGGAAACAAATGCAACAAATGCAACAAGCTGCCTAAACTCTAGATATTTACTTTCTAAAAGGAATCTCAAAAAATAAAGTTGTGCTGTGGCCCTGAAGACAATCATTTCTCTCCAACGTGATAAAAACGTGATACCAATCAGCTGATTGGTCATTAAAAATGTGTCAATACTTTTTATGAGCTAACTGATTTTAAAATTTTGATTATGACTATGTGTGTTCAGCCATACCTGCAGAATCTTGGGATTTCATTGTTCATATGGTACTATCGTAAGCCTCTCGGATGCTTTAAATATCTATGTATGACCCACATACTTGCCTACAGGAGGACGTAGTGGAGGAATGATCAGCATCCTGGCAGCAGCTGAATGAATTTTCAAATGGGCACCTGCAGTTGGACAATGACACAGAGAAATCTAAAGATACAAACATATGACAGAAAGAGAACAGGTCTCAGGGAGATAGGAGGACAGGCCTGCAGACAGAGAGACATGAGGCCAGCAGAGACAGACAGTCATTACAGACAGATGGATAAACACAGCAAGGCGATAGACACATAGTCAGGCAGAGTGTAAGTGGCATTCATCTGGTCTCCAATCAGCATATAGTGTAAGCTCTGTCTCATGTTTATCCTGTATCCAGCCCTTCTGGTACTTTATTTAAGCTGTTTTAGTAACAAAAATTATCCACCTATTCCCATTTCTGTTTTCTCTGCTTTGTTGTTTCACTTTTCCTCTCCTGGTTATTGTTTATCTGACTTACTTGAATCCATGTTACGGTGTTACTTCCTCTGACTCCCTCTGCTTCTTGCTTTACCCTCCTAGGTCTTCTTTCCGTATCTTATGACGAGTGGGACTATGGCCTGGAGGCCCGTGTTCGAGATGGTGTGGCGATCATCACCATGGCGACTTCCACCATGATGATGGACCGTGGGCCTCACACCTTGTTGAAATCAGAGTGCCATGGAGCCCCAGACAAGAAGACCCCCATCTCAGGCAACCCCAATGAAGTGCTCAGGTTAGTGTGGGTGCAGGTTGGAGGTGACTCTTATGCAGTGATTTTGTTACAAAGGATAAAAATGGTGAATGTATTTATTTAACATGAGCTTTCTTTATAACTATTTTACTTTTTCAATGTGTTTAAGTTTTTAATACTGCCTTATTATTATTATTTATTTGTGTTTTTATGATGCATTATTAGTTGTGTTGCATCACACAAGAGATGGACTAATAGGAAAAATGAAGTCTTTGACAACTTCAGAGTTAATTTAACTTAAACAATCCAAATATGTGGTAAACTACTCTGTGATATAACATAAATATCATAATTAAATTCTATTTCTAAAGCACTTGTCATGTACAAGACAACATGAAGGGCTTTAAATTATAAAACAATTTGTACAATGAGAAGGGGGACAGAAAGGCACGGTGTGTGAACGAGTGTGTGGGGAAAGTGGTGGTAGGTTGTGTGTGTACAGTAGGGTATGTGTACGTATATGGGTGGGGAGAGGGATGGTAGGGTGTGTGTGGATGGTTGGGTATATGTATGTATGTGTGTGTGGGGGGAGGGGTTGATTCCTGGGGTTTACATCTGGAGCACCAAGGTGTGGACTGGTCTCCGTAGGGTGGCGGTCATTGGTGACCGGTCCCTGGCGGGGTCGGTGATTTCCGGCCTGGGCTCGCTGGGGCCCGTTCCCCCTGACTATGGGGGGCTCTGGCTGAGACCTCTCTCTACTGCCTCCTGGGCGGATGCTGGGTTTGCCCCGTGGTGGGATGTCTGAGGTCCTTGTTTGAGGCTGACTGCAGTTTGCCCTGGTCTCGGGTGGTCCTAGCCAGCCTCTGACCTTTGGGTGGAGGGGGTCGCCTAAGCATGATCACTTTTCTTTGAGCACTTTTCACCCCGTACGTTCTGCAAGACGACACAACACTCAACTGTTCTTTAGGTTTATTCATGAACAGCCATTTTTCCTTATGCGAGAATACTTCAGATTTGAGTACGTTTTTTTTTATTTAATTTTTTGGTTAGTTTTTTGTTTGTTCTTGTTTTTTTTGTGTGTGTCTGCATGTGTGTTTATTTGTACACAAAAAAGCCATGACACAACAGGCTAGAACAATTAAAAAACACACACCTCATTTCCTTTACACAAAAACACACATACAAACTGAGCTCATGTACATTCCCCTCACACTCCCATAAAATCC
This sequence comes from Pseudomugil gertrudae, assembly GCA_037177535.1. NCBI lineage: Eukaryota > Metazoa > Chordata > Actinopteri > Atheriniformes > Pseudomugilidae > Pseudomugil > Pseudomugil gertrudae. Next base: position 3,059,270 of record JBAMHV010000022.1, read on the forward strand.
CATCCTTCAAATTTTTCTTAACTGAATGACGATATAAAAGTATCAATAGAGTAAAAACATCAGTGAAATGCATTTGGATCATAAGATGGTTTTCCGTACTCTGTGGTGATGAGAAATGTGTCTATTATATCAGTGTTTCTCAACTCTGATCCTCAAGTACCTCTGTCCTGCATGTCTTAGAGACAACCCTACTTTAACACACCTGAATTGAATAAATGCTCGTAACAGGCTGCAAAGAACTTGATGAGAAAGTTCATTAATTTGATGGTCTTGTACTTGTATAGCATTTTTCTACACATCAGTGTACTCAAAGCGCTTTCACCCACACAAACACACACCGGTGTTTGCACTGGGAGCAACTGGGGGTTCAGTCTCTTGCTCAAGGACACTTCAACATGTGGCCGCCTGAGCCAGAATTTGAACCACTAACTTGCTGGTTAGGAAATTGCCTGCTCTGCTACATGTGCCACAGCCGCCCCAATGTACTAATGTGCATAAGCAGGTTAGTGCACAGGTGGGCAGAGCTACAGAGAAGGCCCTGTCCATTCTAAACTATTCTGGACCTTGATGCAAGAGCATTTAGTCAACTGGTCTAAATGAGAAGGAAAGTAGAGATGAAGAAGCTTTGAAATGTGGGACAAGGCTGATAAAACATTTAAACATGATTCGCCGTAGTATGGTCTAGTTGCATCAAACCTGCCCCAATATTTGATAAATGTTTGGGATTGTTCTAACGAAAGTAAGGCCAGCTTACAGTGTGTTTGCGTAGATGGGAGACTGGGCATATTATCAAACCACACTCTCAGCTCTTCAAGCTTGCAGTTATTTGGCATTTATACTCAAAAACGTTGTCACCAAGAAGTGTTAAAACAGACAAACAAAACAAAATAAAACAAAAGAGAAAAAGTATCTGATATTTATCTTAAAACCTTTGTTCCTGGTAGGAATATTGTTGCTGTTGTATATGCAGGAGTAAGAACTCACATTTAGTCGGAAAATCTAAATGATTTTTCTGCATAGGATATTTTACTATAGAAACCCTCAGGAGTGTCTTATTTGAATTAATTAGCTTTATTTATTTGCAATCCATGTAGCATAAGTAGCCTATTTAAAATGGGAATGATTTCTGGAGGGTAGAGTGCTACACGCAGCAGCTTCAGCAATGTTAAAGCACAGGTAGTATCAATGTAACATCTTGGCATAGATCAGCACAATCATGCAAACAGCAGATGCTGGCATAAACACACAGACATTCAAAAAGACACATCTTCCCTGCATACTGTGATCATCCCCCTCATGAAAGAATACCTTAAGCAGACAAGCGCCACCGTCACATGCCCGCTTGAAAAACCGAGCCCACCCCCTCAGCTGTCCGTCTCAGCAGCAGGCCTTTTGAACTGGTTGTGCAGCTTAGCATTCGGCTGCGCTTTGCTCTGTGCACTGCCTAATTGGTCCCAATGGCGTTTCAGTGGGCAAACACTATCCCCCCGTGGCGCTGTGCTCCAGAGCTCTGCACAGTATTGTATTCAGACGCAGCTTCACCCCTCTGCCACTCTGCAAGTGTGCTGAATTTGTGTGGCATGTGTTTCTTTTTATTCAGACAGAGCATTAAAAAATCACGTGCACGCTAAGGATAATAGCAAGCCTTCCTTTTAAGAAACCAGTTTGATGACCTTGTGAGAAAACGTGAATGTGCGGTCTAACAACAGACACATGAGTTATACGCATCTGTTATAAATTTTTTGTCTGAGACTTTTAGATTTTCTGCTCTGTGTTTTCCAGCTTTCACTCACTATTTAGCATGTCATTATCAGTAGAAAATAATCCGGAAATGCTTTCTGTCACAAACCTATTTTCATACTGAAAGTGATTTTAGGTCCCTGCCTGCAGAAACCCACCCTCACCTTTATGGAGTGAGTTCTTGTTAGGGACCAGCTTTAACTGCATTCTATATTAAGGCCACAGATTGTTGCAGTATGTTCTTTGTATGTTGCTCCAGCCTTTGTCTGTTTCATGCCTCTCTGAAGCATTTGTTTCACCCATCTGACCCACTGCATACTGCTTTGAAATAATAGTGGATTTTATGCTACTTCCCAAGATTATAGCCCTTCTGTTCTGTTCTGTTTGTGTGGGTCTTGTGTCTGCTCTGCAGCTCTTAGTTTCAACTCTTTCATGGTCTTGTTTCTGTCCTGTCCTGCTCTCTGCACCGCTCAGCTTCACCCTAACCCCATCATATTCTTCTTTATCCTCTCTTGATCCACAGTTACCTCTTCTTGCTCTGCCCTTGTCTTGTTTGATTCACCCTCTTCTTTGTGCTTTGTTTATTCTCTTCTGCGGGGTGCTGTACTGCTCTGTTTTATCTTCTCACACCTTTTCTCTTCTTCCCTCATCTCATCTCCTGTCCTCTCCCTCCGGTGATTTTCCTCTCATCTCCACTGTTCTGCTCCTCCCCAGCCATTGTCTGCGCTCCAGACCTGCAGCTTCATAATCAACTTAGCTGTGTTGTTGATTAGATCAGTTGCAAGAGCTGCTGAGATCCTTCGCCCCTTGCTGCTTTAACTAAATTTGTTTGGTGATAACCTTCGTCTTCAAGTGTTCAATCAATTGGCCTACAGTCTATATACTAGAAACTAAATGAACAGCTAGTTGCCCGGTTTGGCTGTCTAGGATGCCCTGCTTCCTGGTCACTTCACTGTAAGGTAAATCAAATAAATAGATGGAGTAAAAGTAGAAAACAACCTTAAAATTCAAAAGCTTTACTTTTAGTGTCAAGTCCAGTAAATTTAAAGATGATTTGTAGGTTTTTGTATGAACCTCTAAGTTAATTATTACTAGATTTGGTACATGTGGAAGTCACACTGACAATAAAACTGTATGAATGTAGAGCACTTGTTCACATGGATGTCCACATCTCTGCTAGATTAACTCGCTTAGATCATCCTGAAACTCAACAGTCAAGCTCCAAATGAGCCAAAACTTTTAAACGACTTTTTTTGAGACCAGATTATATAAAAATGTAACCACAAGGGAGAAGTGGAGGAGTTTAAATATGTTTTCTTGAACTCTGATGGATGATTTCTCACAATGAGAAATGAGAGAAACATGTTACCTGGTTACATACATGTAACCAGGTTCTTTTAAGAATAAAAATGATAACATGTCAAACCTGACCCTGTCACACATGGATTTTAATATCTTAGTTTAGGTCAATACATGATCATATTAAATGTGTGGCTTCTTCATGAATGATGAATACTTGATGTCTCTTACTCCTCCACTCTCATTAAAGCGGTGTGACCAAAGAATATATCATTCTGTGATTCATCCTATTGAATGGTATTTTCAAAGCTTTATTCTTATTAAATAGCAAGAAAGGACCTTTAGAGCTCAAGTTAATATTTTAAAGTGTTGCAGTTTGTTTAAAATTTGGATGTGTGTGTGTGTTTTTAAAACTGTGGCATACTTTCTCCAATCAGTGAAGCTCCTTGGCATCTTTTCTAAATAGCCCCTGGCGACAGCAGAAACCCTCTGGGTGTTGGTTGGTTTGGTTGAGAGGAAGATCCAACTTTCTGCTTCTTAAAACTCCACTGTAAAATGGAAAAAGAAAACTATTTAATAAACTGTCAGGAGGTACTTGGCCTATTTTTTGCTTTTAGATTCACAGCTAATACAAGACATCTTTGTAAACCTGGAGAAGAAAATGGGAATCAAATGTTGATGGAAGAAAGGTGCTTAAAGTTCCTTCTTACCCCTACCCCTATGCATTGCCACTTGAACCATAAAACTGAGCCTTAGTTCCCCCTACAAATTGGGACACCTTTTTTAAAATTGCATATGTCAGCAGTCACTGCTGGCTTTTACGTAAGCAGACGCAACAAGCTGTTGTTGGAAATGCTAACAAATCATGCTGTCTAAAGCTAGCTCATTTATGTGAGCTATTGGCATCTGTTTTTTCAGCTAAAAGGAGGAATGTAAGAAAACAGAGATATCTCCCTCTCCTGGGAACACTAGTAGATCATATGGTAAGATAACATGGAGGATGGAGGTTGCACATAAGCTTGTGATGATGCTTGAGTTTCATTATGCATACAACAAATGAAGCTCAGAACAGTTAATGTTTTTGTGCTAACATTAACGTTACTTCGGATTTTGCACGACATTCCAGCATAGTGTTGTATTTCTATGTGTTATAATATACGACCAGCAGCGAGGTTGCCAGAGTTTTATAGATAACGTTATTCCTGTGGGTTATCTGGGCGGCCAAAAGAACTAAATATTCACAGCAGTTAACGTTAAGCCTCAACATATTACTTATTCAGTTGCATTTTGTAAAGAAAATTATCATTACACATTGAAACAACGTCAAACTATAAAACAGTTGTCATAAAAATGTATCGATGAAGAAAATATTATTTGTTTGTTATCATTAAATGTTATTTACTTATAGACTCAGTTGCAGCCATCTTGCCCATGATATGCTCATCATTCTATGACATTTTTCATACCCCTGCAAAATCTTTGCTTGAAGGGATTTCACCACGTACTTACTCCACCCCTCTGTTCTAACAGGAAGTGGAACACGCCTATGCTTGCACATAAAAACGCAAAACAGAGGCGTAGAGCTTAGTGGTAGGGCTAAGGGGGGAAATGGGATTAATGTCATCAGCAAAAACATATGTCTCATATCACAATGAAAAGTGTGTAAAACTGCATTTTTGTGTATTTCAGTGTGTTAGGTCAGAGAGAGAGATGAGTTTTCTCATTTAAATAATTAATATTTCATATTTAAGTTTAACGGTCATGGCCATCTGATGATACACAATATGCCACATTGATCCCTTGCTTTTTTCTTGTTAAGCCTTTAATGCTTTGTAGAATACCACAAGAAAAGGACACATCATTCCACTAAGTAAATTAAATCCATTGTAGCCAGCACTGTGATGCTCCAGCTGGTGCTACACTCTGAGCCTGACAAATGAAGATAGCAGAAAAAGAAGACAAAGCAAAGCACAGAGAGCAAAAAGAAGGAGACAGAGAGAGAAACTGTTAGACCACTGGTGAAAAATACACAGCTGTGTGAGCATCATGAGTTTGACAACAGTGGTCCTGACCTTGCCAGGCGTGGACAGGTTCCAGATGAGCTTGGAGCTGGAAAGGTGTCAAGTGCTTTTAAGCCCTGTGGATGTGTCTGAACTTCTGGGGCCTCGGTAAGGCTTTCAGTAGAACATGTGTGTGTTTGTGGTTTTTGTTGATGGGTGCAGAACACTCTGAAGCATAGCATTTTTAGCCTGTAACAGCTGAGGGATGAGTGTGTGCCAGGTCAGTGGACTGCTCATCCACTGGAGTGTTTCTGAGTGTGTGCATTCTGGCCCGACAGAGCAGACCCGTTTGGGTCTGAGTTTATGGGACAGGACAGATGAGGTAGGAAGATAGAGCTGTTTGATGGGGTTTAATTGGAGCTGGGTCAGGAAAGTTTGTGCTCTGTGTAATTCTTTTCCCACTTCCCCTCCTTTTTATGTCTTTCACCCTTTCTCGCTAAGAATCTCACCTTTCTGCCAGGTTAATTCAATCCTTTAACAGCTTTTAAATGATTTTGTTTTGATTTGTTATGCAGTGTATATCAGTGGCTTTTAAGCCTTTTCAGGCGACATAAAATTAGAAAATCACAAGCAGAACGCTGCTGCACATGCCCAAGGTAGCAAATCCAATCTGTTAAAGGGCTAACATTTTAAATTAATATCAATGAATTCAATGAATTTTAATGAAGAGGAGTGTAGGATATGTCAAAAAGCCACATTTACAGTTGCCTTTTGATGTCCTAAGCCCTTCCTTTGTTGTACATGTCCTATCAGCTCAGCTTATACTTAGATGTCTTTTAACATGCAGTTACCACGTCTGAACATTAAATAATGAATAAATTCAACTCTGGAAATTTTTTTATATAAAAAGACACAAGTAGTTTGTTGCAAATTTGTAACAACAAGCATCAAGGGAATAAAGACATTACCCACATCACATGCATGGTCACGACCTAAGTCTGCATGCATTAAAGTCACAGTATGTTCATCTGCCTCAGCCACACCATTATAATTCCTCATATAGGTTCCTACTTAACAAATCCAATGCTACAATAATTGCTAAGGAGTGTAATTCATTGCTAATTGATGTTGGGGTTAATTTATTAAAACTGACTTATCAATATTTCACACGACTCCTCCATAATTCACACGAGAACATGCGCTGAAGTGTATCTGTGTCAGGCCATGGCGAGAGCGTGACATGTGTGTTTGCATGTGCATGTTGTTTTGGTTTACGGCATTGTTTTCACACAAAAGAAGAAAGAAAAGACACGCACTGGTTAGTCGTTAATGTTTTAGGAATATGAAGCAGTGAGTGTTGCTGTGGAATTGATGAGAGCACCATTGTACATGTCGGACCACGGTCAGTGTCTCTAGCTTTTGTTCTCCAGGTGGAGACAGCTGCTGCAGCTGCTGTTTGAATTTTAATTCACCGTCTGTACAGTACAGATGAGATACTCCTCTCGCGTTTAAAACTAATGAACTCAACAGGATATCAACAAATGGGTGACTCCATCTTATTTTGTTAGACAAAAGAGTGTTTGTTTCTCATTTTTTGTTTGTTTTTCATTTACATTCGCAGTAACTTTGAAAGGTGATGGTTCATATTTGACTCTTTTATGCATCGTGTCCTGTGGACACATACTTAAAGGCTGTTTCCCAGCATTTGCATGGTGTAGATAGTATTTACAAATACACAACCTCACTGACCAGTAGTGAATAATCCAATAGAGTGCCACTTACTGTAAATACATGTATTATAATTTGGCATGACAAAAAATTATTTTCTATTCTTATAAAATATTTGTATAATATTAATATGACACAGTTTAATAGTATTAAAGATCAATATTTTTAAAAATATTATTAAACAAATTAATTTGTTTTTTGTGAAAATTTGGCATTGTTTTAATTATTATGTTATAGGTTTTAGTGTGAATTTATATTTAAGGGTGTGTTTATGTGTGTGTGTCCATGTCCGGTTTAATTGGTATTTAAGGTCAGTACTACTGTAAACAATGTCTTTACAGTATGATGGGAGGTGAGGGAAGAGCGTGTTGCAGTGTAGTCGTATTATGCCTCATACCCTCCCTCTTTTCCTCCAAATCCCACCTCCCTCTCTTTCCCATCCATCCTCTGTGAGATTACCGTTACCATAGTAACGTGGCACATTGGCTCAGACATCACAGTGGTTGTGGGTGCCATGACAACACACCTATGCTTGTGTTTGCAGGATCTTGACATACATGCACACTCAAAGGCCCCTGAATCGTACAATATTGCTTCGGTCGGTTAAGATTAAAAAGGGGCATGGCGTCAAGTCATTTTGTAAATGGCTTATGATTTATGCAGCAGATTCTATTCACTTTCTATCCGTGCCAAGACTTTACAGGATGGGGTTGTTAGCTAGATACACGAGGCTGCATGAGAGTATGATGCTGCGTGATTCTGATCACCACATCCCATTGAAATATCAATATTTAATGGAGGACAAGAATGAGGGGGATGACATTAGAATAATGGCTAGATTACATAACTCATTCATTTCATGAGTGGATAGATAGATAGATAGATAGATAGATAGATAGATAGATAGATAGATAGATAGATAGATAGATAGATAGATAGA
>JBAMHV010000022.1:3070992-3096644 GCA_037177535.1 Pseudomugil gertrudae
TACAGCACTTTTCCAGTCATGCTAACCACACAAAACACTTTACACTGCATGTCACGGTCCCTGTTCTCAGTTTTTCTTCCTCTCTAATATACATTCTGTCCTCTGAGCAGAACAAGGGGGAGTGCACCCCCCCCCCCCCACACACACACACATTCCTGTCTACTCTCTCTCTCTCTCTCTCTCTCTCTCTCTCCTTTCTCTCCCATTCTCTCTTTGCAGTCATCTTCTCACCTTCACCTTTTCTTCCTTCACCTTTGCTCATGTTTAATTCTGAGCTCGATTTCCAGTCGAACCAGTGAGGTCCAGCTTCTACAACCTTCCTTCCAGTCACTGCACCTTTGAAGACTCTTGTCCAGTTCTGTTTACTCCCCTTCAGGCTGATTTTAGCTCTCTTCCCTCTATTATTCTCTCCGTATCTGTTTCCTTCACTCTCCCTCCCCTCTTTCTGTCCGGGTAGAAAGAGGTTGCCTTGTGGCTCAGGGGTACACAGCCTCAGCTTGTCCACTGCAGGCTGTTTTGCCAAGTTTGTGTTTCCCGGAGTGCTTGCTGTTTGAACACATTTACATATTTAATGAGTATGCAAACCGGACTCTACATATTCACACCATTGCTCCTCTGTCCTCTACTATCACATATTAAAATGTGTCCATATAACTCATGATCCATTTCCACCCCATCTTTTCCCTGATGAAACTGAGTCGCACTTCTCGAGGACAGTGTGCATGTAGAATCCTTTGGTTTGGGTCTAAGTGAGTAGCATCAGGAGGAAATGGACTAATTTGGGATGCTTATTCAGTGGAGTAGAGTCACAAGGGCTAGAGGGTCCTCCAGACATACAGCTGGACACTCCTCCACAGAAGAACCAGTATTTTGCATTGAAATGGGCTCCACCTTAATTCCTAAGATAAAGATCTTTTTTCTTGTCCTTTAGATTCACCCTTCCTTTCTGCAGGCCTGTTTTCATATGTCATTTTTACTTTTATTTAATTCTTGCATCCACTTTTCTTATCTCCATGTTTCTCCTCTCGTCTTGATCTGAATTCTGCGCCTTCCTCTGGATCAGCACTATCCTTTAGGTTAACCTTGCTCTCATTCTCTCTCAGTCACGTCTTCCTCCCTTCCTCTTCTCATTCAGAATTTGCTCCGTCTTTTCTTTTCTCATTAACTTCCGTCATAAAATTCTTGTTAGCTCATTAAGATTTTACTGACAGATGGACTAATTATAATAAACCAGAGAAAACTCACAATGAAGCTTTACAATCTTAATTAGATATATATGTTTTGCTTAAAAGGCATGCAGGCTTTATATCTTGTTCTAGGTTGATACGTCTCCAAACTGCAAGTACAGAGCTGCAGTTGTATGTTTTATGGAGGGAAGTCATTGAGGTGTGAAATGTAGTATTACATCACACAGTATTCTCAGCAGTTGCAATGAATCCTGTTGAAAAAATGCATAAAGAGTGATGTGGAAAAAAATAAATAAAGGAATGAAATCGTAAAATTTGTATCATCTGAATGTCCTTTGTTGTCTCTGTTTGTCTCTGCAGGTGGGTAAATGGGAGAATGGGTCCCTGTCCATGAAGTACCATGTGTGGCCTCGCTATGAATTGTATGGTGGGGCAGCAAACAGGGAGGATGACCACCTGTCCATAGTGACATTGGAGGAGGCTCCTTTCGTCATTGTGGAAGATGTGGATCCGCTCAGTGGGACCTGTATGAGGAACACAGTGCCCTGCCGGAAACAGATCAAAACGCTGTGAGACTCCAGTCTCAGACACACCAAACCTGTGCCAGTTAATGAGTTGAAAACATGTTAAAATACAAAAAAGATTAAAAATGCAGGACATTTTTGAAAATTTGCTTCATAGCATATAAATAAAGATGATACCAGGTGCATCTTTATTCCACTCTGTCCTGTACACCTACTGAGCTTCAAACCAAGCCAGAAATAAACATTAAAACTGGTGACTGACTGCATTTCAGTATAATATTATAAAATAATATTATATAATATAATATTATAATATAATATGATTTTTTTCCCATGGCAAATTTACCATGCCAGAGGCAGAATTCCTTCACACTTCAGAAATGTGAGAATGACAGTGTCAGAAATCGCTTTCTGTATTAACAGTACACGCTAATGCAGACAGATGTGCATTCTGGAAGACATCATCGTTTGTCTCTCTGTGCATGCAGTAATCAGACGAAGGAGTCGGGCATCTACATCAAACGCTGCTGTAAGGGCTTCTGCATCGACATCCTGAAGAAAATTGCCAAGTCAGTGAAATTTACGTACGACCTCTACCTGGTCACTAATGGAAAGCATGGCAAGAAAGTCAATGGAACGTGGAATGGCATGGTGGGCGAGGTGAGGAGATCATGTGTTTCTGATCCTATTCTGTGCAGCTATTTTCATCTATCATTTCCATTTCCTGTCCATTCTGTATGCTGGCTTTCCATTGTGTTTAGCCGCTGCCAGCTTTCACAGGTCAACAAGCAAAAAGCTGTTTGTGTCTCAAAGTCATGCGTGTGTAAATTATACAGCTCTATCATCTGTAATTGTTAATAAAGCTAGCAAATAAAGGTTGTGCCTAATTGCAACATTAAAGCACCATTATTGAGGCCTCTGCTGTTAAAAAGTGCATACTGCTGAGAATTTGGGTGATCAGATTGTCTGGGAATGCTGCAGGAAGACGCTGGCATGTTTGGTGTTGTGTCAGGAACAGACAGGGGAATGAGTATGAGTATGTTTGAGGTCAGAACAGAGAAAGCTTTGACACAAAAACAGGATTTGGTACACAGAAATGTTGTCATTGGTGTGTTTGGTTTGTAAATAATTACAAAACAAAAAACAAAATCACAGAAAAATACTGGCTTCTGTCATGTTTAACCTATGTTTTCCACATCTAAGCCCTAAAAATTATTAACAATTTATGTGATTTTTGCTCATATCATCATCATATCAGAGACTATTTAAGTATTGGTTGCTTTGTAAACTTTATAAGTTTATCACAACCAAAGGTAAATATAAATTCTGAGTGTTATTAACTGTATTTAGATCAATAAAAACAGAAGAATATGCATAAATAATAGGTATGTCAGTGGAACTCTTACAAAGTGATGAAAATACAACTATTTTGCTTTGCTTGTGTGTACTTAGTCTTCTACGAGACTGGAATAAGGCTTTCAGAATCAATGAGCATTGACCCGATGGGCATCTATGGGCCCATCCTTCTTGTTCAGGATGGATGTTAATCTTAAAGCATAGCTACACTCGTGCATGATATGTGGGGAGATCACATCAGATCACATGAGAAATGACCCGCTGACCAGTCAGATCAGACGGGTGCACCAGCTTTGTCGCCATATGACGAAGTATCACAAAAGCATTGATATTTTTATGCCTTTAATAATTAGAATCTCTGCACGTTTGCTGAGAAACTAAACTCCTGTTTAAACAGTGAACTGAATTGTTTTAGCCAAACTGTGCAGAAGCGATAGCCTCCATAAAACCTGCCTAAAAGCTTTATTTGTTCTGTATACTGAGATTATACACTCTTTATCAACATTCGTTTTTGGGTCAACCGTTTGCCTGAAAACCGTATTATCAGGTGGATTAAGCAGTTTGTCCTGGGGTCCACATAGTTCTGTGAGCAAATCACTTCGGACTCAGAAACATTTTCTAATCGATGTTGGTTTCAGGGCAGGATCTGGTCAGTTCTAATACACTGACCTGGAAGAGGCAGCTGTGCTTCTGCTGAATAATTTTCTCCATTTGTTAATGACCAGGAATGGCTAACAGATCAATAGAAGCCTTAAGGTCCAAGGCTGAAAACATGCTGAGAGTCTTTTTATGTGAACACTTGCATAACTCACAGGACTAACCTTCAGAAGTCACACACAAGACCATTTATCCATTTTAATTCCCGCTGAAACTTTTGCAACTCAACTTCAACCTATTTCACTGCATGCATTAAGCCATTATGATTATCCGGACAGTGACTTTAGGGGGCAGTGGGCTGTAAATGTAGTCGCCTGCAATAAACTACCATCATCCTGACTAAAAGCGCCATAATGCCCATTGTCCTTCTCACCTCCACCGGTGAATGGTCATTAGAAAGCACTGCTTTCATCTACCCCTCCCATACACAGACACATGCAGAAAGAGAGATGCATGTAAGAATTATGCAAGAATTAGGAGAAAACTTGCATCTATCCACATAAAGTATAGAAAAATCTATACGGGAACAAAGGAGAAGCTTGCATAAGGTCTAATGTTTCTCTTTCATTTTCACACACAATTTGTTATAGTTCACAAAACTGACCAGTGCCCTCCTCCAGCAGGCACACTGCCAAGCTTACACTATATGTAAAGAACTATTAGTCAGATTATATCTGGACTCAGACACTCATAATATACTCAGAGATCACTGAGAGCTTTCATGCAATGTGACACTTTTTGCAAAGACAAACTGTCAAAAATAAATTAATGAATGCTTAGCGAGAGCCTCCGCTTTCTCCTCATTTAATTCTGGAAGTCTGTGTCAAATTTCATGAGCTGCTTTGACCAGTGAGGCCCCGAAGACTCCTAATGTAGAATATGAGACGCAATTCACCCGATTGCATAAATTTAGTCTCACTTGGTCACATAGAGACACTGGCGCACACATACACCAGCCAAGACACATAAACACACATACACACATATATAAGCGCAGTTCCTCGCTCAATCATTCTCAATAACACCCACATGGGTCACTTTCATAACATGGAGAGAACAAGTCGTAGGAGGGAGATGGAGAGAGTGAACAGAGAAAGAGGGGAAGTGAGTATACTGCTGGATGCACTCGCGCTTATCCCCAGGGATGTGTTGGCACATTCAGGCACACATATACACACACTCAAATAAAAGTGCGCGTCCATACTTATATGCCGACAAAATAAATATGATTGAAATGTTTATAAATGCACTCACAAACACCTGCAAGCAGATGCTTTGAAAAATTGCAGATAATGTGCAAAGCAGATGTTTAATATTCTCCCTGCCTGTAAAGGTCCACTTCACAGGTTTGGAACAAAGGTTCACTCACTTTTTTTTCCCTCTATGACTCACACACACACACAATTCAGTGCTGAAGCACATAGTGGAGTTTTAACTCACCGTCACACAAGCCTTATTAACTCAGAGACTGTCTCGTCCCACTTTACCCTGTGCTTTAAGGCTGTAAAATTTAGGGCTAAATATACTACCTGAGCAGAGGTACTGGAGGGAGGAAGGCAGGTAGAGGAAGGCATTGGGCCGGCTATTTCAAGCAGCCATGACCCACAATGCTAACCCACTTTCCTCCTCCCTCCTCCTGTCTTTCTCCCACTTTCTGTCCCCTGACGAGCATCACGAGTGTCCACTCTGATAGTTGTGTGTGGAAAGTGTGTTGGCCTCTTGTGTCTCCCCGCCGTGCTCCATCTTTGTCTCCAATGTTTCCATTTCCATGCGTCTTGCTTTGCTTGTTTTAATCTTTGTCCACTTTATCTGAAGAACTTCAAACTTTCTGTTATATGTTTTATCTCATTTTCCAGGCTACATTTTAGAAGGTAACAGAGGGAGTGCTTTGACTTCCTGCATGTTTATGAAGAGGACAAGAACTATAAAAGCACCACAAGTTTTGCTCTTTAACTTTTTGTTGTTGTGTGCTGACACTACAGTCTTAGTGTTACTCTTGATGCTTATGAACCCAGGAAAAAATCTTTTGTTGAAGTCTCAGCTGCATTTTCACATCAAAATAATCAGAAAAATCTTCTTTTTCGGCGATGGTACTGTGTTCTTCCTTTGGCCTGTAGAACTCTGTGCCTGCTTATCTTTGATGCCAGTAAATACCAACAACAAAAATCAGCCACATTTGGAAAGACACAATCACCTCCAGCTCAACAATCATAGTTATTTTTATGCTTTCCCATGACCAAAAGCTATTCTTAACCATTCTGATTGAATTTGTGTTGTCATTATTACTGCAGCGCTCCATGCATTCCTCCTGAGGAAAAAACTGAAGTTGTATGACAGATGTTCTTTTAAATTACACTCTATTTGTTTCCCAGTGATGTTTGAATGCTTGATGGATGGATGAAAAGTTTTCAGATGTGTCGTCTTTCTGTTTTCCTTGTTTTACATAGGTGGTGTTAAAAAATGCCCATATGGCTGTCGGATCCCTGACCATCAACGAGGAGAGGTCAGAGGTCATCGACTTTTCCGTTCCTTTCATCGAGACGGGAATTAGCGTCATGGTTTCCCGCAGTAATGGCACCGTTTCGCCTTCAGCCTTTTTAGGTGAGAAGTGCAGCAACAGATTTAGCTTCAAAGTCAAAGCTGTGATGAGAATGCTGAAGTACAATCACAGACGAGTCTGCACTTGTGTTTATTGTTAATGTTACCTGTAAATACTGCAGACTGGGCCTGTTTTTCCTTATAAACATATTTTTTAACTAAAACTAAAACTATAATAAACTGTATTTTTTTAAATTACATGCAAAATATTTGAAAGACTAGTTTTAATGCATCTGCAGTGTGAGGAGGTACATCAGAGTGAAAGATGATGTGGCTAATCATTTCTTTCTCTCTCTCGTTTTGCTCCCTGCCTCTTCGCCCTCTAATATTTCCCACTCCTACTTCATTTCTCTGATGCTTCCTTCCTCTTCTCAATCTGGCACACCACATTTGCATATCTCTCTTACCCTCTCTTCTCTCACTTCATTCTCTCTTTCTCTCTGCCGCCCTCGCTTAAGGGAAACTCTTCCTCACTCTCTCCTCATGTCCCTCGTTTCTTCCCCACCTTCTTCGTCCTTACAACTCGTCTATCCACTCTACTGGCTTGCTTATCTTTGTCTGCCTATACTACCGCCCTCCCAATCCCTCGTCTCCCTTGTATCCCTTCAACCCTCCCTTTTCCCGCTCCAGAGCCCTTCAGCGCAGATGTGTGGGTGATGATGTTCGTGATGCTGTTGCTGGTGTCAGCAGTAGCTGTGTTTATATTCGAGTACTTCAGCCCTGTGGGCTACAACCGCTGTCTGGCTGACGGCAGAGGTGAGAAACCTGACTTCAACCCATCGAAAAACACACACTCAGACACACACATAGACACCAGCATGCAACCTTCTGGGGGGGTGACCTGTTTCAGGATGAAGATGTAAATAAATGCAGGCACTTTCTATCCCAGTGTTCAAGTCCTGCTGGCATCTAAACCCACATTAACTCAAAATACACCAGATGGAAGGCCACACTAAGGTTGAATTCACCACAGAAATAATACCTCAGCGATATGTTAAAGTTATTATCTAAATTAAAACATTTTGGACAGCAACATCTTTGAACATATCATATTTTACTGCATCGCATCATTTAGTCTTGAATCATGTTGTACTCAATCGTATTGTACAAGGGTGTGTATGGATCCCATTAAAATAGTTTCCTCACATCAACATCAGTGCCGAGCCAGATGTTTTTACCTATGTTTTTTTTTTTTGCTATTTAAATAGTTTTAGTTAAGAGACAGAGACGATGGTGAGTGCGGGTATACCTGCGTATCAGTGAATTCAAGTTCAAGAATCTTTATTGTCATTGAGCAAGGCACAACTAAATTTTGTTTCAGGAGTTCACGGCTTAAAAGGCATACTGTAACACACAAGATAAAAAGTATAAAAAGGCAAAATATCTTTAGATAATATGAATATATATATAAGAAAGGAGTAAAAGGAATAAAATGGAATAAAATAGAATAGCAGTGCAAATCAAAACAAATCAAAACAAGTATTTAGAGTGACTGGCATGGAAGTGATCCACATATTGCAACATATTGTCCCAAATGCAATTGGGTGATGGGAATTCACTGTCATGCTTTCGGTCCGTGTGCTTTATTTTAATTTATTTTATCATGCACAGCACTTTGTGTTGCCTAAGGCAAGAAAAGTGCTTTATAAATAAAGTTTGATTTGTAATGCATCATATCGTACTGTATCGTGTATTGATATTACACTATACATCATGTAATATAGAGCAATGGATCACATCTCCCCCTCCAATTAAAGGATCTGGGGGGCATCAAAATATGGCATTTTGTATTTTGTTATGGGATAAAACATCTTTACTGTGGTATGGGCAAAAGTAAGCTGCATCAGAGAGAGTAATGCAACCAGAATGCATTGGCTCAGATGATGCTCTCTCTGTTAAGATACAAGGATGGATTGTGATGAGCAACTTGTCTTTTGCTGTGCACAAAGACCGACATGCACACAAACACACTGCTGACCGCCTCCACATGTAGACCAACCGTCCTCACTGACCCAATGCCTTCATTCCCAAATCCTCTTCTTCCTCCTCACCGTCCTGCTGTCTTGTTATCATATGAAGTTGTATCTGAACGCACAGGTTTTTGCTAAACCTCTACAGCTTCCTTTCTCACATTGGGCAAGTCATTTGCATAGATTTCCATATTTGCTAAAATCTTGTGCCTGCTCTGACAGCACGAGGGTAGTTTAGGTCTTAGATCTTCCCAGCCAGAAAGATGACAAAAAAGGGCAAAATCAATGTCTCCCTCAACTCCATCTCTGATGTGTCTATATATAGATTATGGTTATCTTTTTTCATCCCTCTCATCCTTCATCATCTTTTGGAGAAGGTGCACTCCTCCCTGCAGCACTCTTCTCCTGTGGGCCTCTTTTTCTCTGCCTATTGCACGGCAGGAGTTTGTCATGAAGCGCTATGATAGAAATGTGGAGTTACAGGAGACGATATAATAACATATCCATGACTTCACATCCAGAGTTGTAAAACCTTTGCCTGATTCACTGAACTAACTTTCTGGCAAACTTCACAAAGACATATTTGGCAAGATTAAGTCTGTTTTTTCATCTACAAAAGTATACAACAATACACACCCACAAGCTTGAACACTCACCCTTTCTCTCCCTTACACACTCGCACACACCCACACAGACATTATGAACCAAATGCCTAATCACAGCTAATCACAATATGTAATGTTTGGTTAAAATAAAAACACATCTTTATAAATGAATCTTTACAGAAACTGATCCTGATTTGTTACATTCTTGAAAAGTGTTTCACTGTGTTCCTTCCAGAGCCGCATGGTCCATCCTTCACTATTGGTAAAGCCATTTGGCTGTTGTGGGGTCTGGTCTTCAACAACTCTGTGCCAGTACAGAATCCCAAAGGCACCACCAGTAAAATCATGGTGTCCGTGTGGGCCTTCTTTGCTGTCATTTTCCTGGCCTCCTACACTGCCAACCTGGCGGCGTTCATGATCCAGGAGGAATATGTGGACCAGGTTACTGGTCTCTCAGACAAAAAGGTAGCTTTCCAGTTGATGCTCTGTCACTCTTATCTGTATCCTTCAGAGTTAATGTGAACTTTTTTCATGCTTTTTCCTTCTTCTGTGTTTAGTTCCAGAGTCCCAATGACTTTTCGCCCCCTTTTCGTTTCGGCACAGTCCCCAACGGGAGCACTGAGAGAAATATCAGGAACAACTATCCAGAAATGCACTCATACATGACGAAGTTTCATCAGAGAAACGTCAACGAAGCTTTGCAGAGTCTGAAGGCTGGGTGAGCAATAAGAATAACTAAAACAGAAAGCAGGTGACCCAAACCTGAAGCCAATAAAAGTCCTGTTTCAAAGGAAGGATACTGGCAGCAACACACAGAACCGAGACTCAAGGTCTGGACACTATGGGCACATTCACATCAGGATAGTGCGTCAGACTGGTTTCAATTGGGAACTTGGTTCACTTAACAGTTGTAATACTATTCTGGACTGAATTGTATTCATGCTACACTTCTCATTTAAAAAAGAAAAACTGTTTCACTCTTGGCTCTGTGATGGACTGGCGACCTGTCCAGGTGTACCCCGCCTCTCGCCCAATGTCAGCTGGGATTGGGTCCAGCCCCCCCTTGACCCCGTTCAGGGAATAAGTGGTAGATAATGGATGGATGGATGTTTCACTCTCCACCATAAAAGAAAGAAAATATGGAGCTGCATCAGTTCCATGTGGTCTGTTTGATCCTATTTCTCTCAGAACTTTTCTTCCATGTCTGACTGTGAGCTATCTCTCCCGTCCCGAATCGCTTAATCGCCCCACACACATGCGTTTTGGTAATGTTTACCCACAATGACGTGCACTGACCCCACAATGCACTTTATTTTGTGGTTCGCTTCCTGTATTTGGTCCGCTTGAAATGAGCTGAGACGTGCATTTTTAGGGTTTTCACCCTGAATCAGAACTATTTTGTGCATTCATTCATTCATTGTGCAGATAGAGTGGGAATTGGCTGATACTTTGCTGTTTTCCTCTATTGTTGCTTTTGTTTTGAGTGACTGTTCACTTTGGTTTAGGATGTGAAATAAACAGCTTGTTAGGTTTAAATGAGACCTGGTTTGGATGATCACTGCTCTCCTCTGAACAAAGTAATTGTATAATCTCCAACGGTTTCAACGCCACCTCTCTAACCAAGTTAGAGAAAGATAAACTACTGCTTTCTGTGGGATTGAATTCTTTCTGTATGATTCTGCACCGAGCTATGCCACGTTAAAAATGCTTGCTTGTGTTGTGAATGAACAGAAATAAATAAGAGTTGCTATCGAGCTAGAAATATATTTATAGATCCGTAAATTGTTTCTCAATGCGTGTTAACATTGTTTTTATTGCACAGATGAAAAGAATCAGATGCAGCACAGAGCTGGTAAACAGCAGTCTAAAAAATATGAATCAGTGCTAAAGTACCTTGTTTACGTCTGCTTTATACAGACATATTGCAGCTGAATAACCCCAATAATACTTTCACTCCCCCTCTTCAGTTTTCATCAAGCCTTCTTTTTTTGCCACAGTGTGTGCCAGCTCCAGTCTTTGGCAAACCAAGTGGAAGTCTATTACTCTTATCAGCGGCTTAGTGCTATTTAGCAGGTTAATTGGAATGTTGTAACTGTGATGTGTGACTTCTAAGTGCTAATTAATTGTAACCTGTCTATCTCTCTTTCTCCCTCTCACCCTGTTTCTTTAGCAAATTGGATGCTTTCATTTATGACGCGGCCGTATTGAACTACATGGCCGGCAGAGATGAAGGCTGCAAGCTGGTGACCATCGGCAGCGGCTACATCTTTGCCACAACGGGCTACGGCATCGCCATCCAAAAGGAGTCGCTCTGGAAGAGGCACGTGGACCTGGCCATCCTGCAGCTTTTTGGAGACGGTGAGGGGAGGGAAGGGGTGTGGGAGCTGTTTTATTCATAGATGCTGCATAGTTTAATGCACTCAGCAAGCATAGACTCTGTCATGCATACAGTACAGCTGTGCTGGTGTGATTAGGTTTTTAATTACTGAAAAATGCATCAGGTAGTCACTCACACACCCGTATGTCACCAGCTTGTAAAGCAACAGATTGCAATTTCTCCCTGACCAGAAAGTTAACGATGTGCTGTATATCGGTTTTATAATGGTATAAAGTGGTTAATCTTAATTCTCTCTTTACAGTTTATTATTGTATAAACCTACAGATGGACACAGAAACGTTTTAATTAAATAAATTCACTGAACTACACACATTTTGAGAAGTACTGAAGCATTATATCATAATCATATCAGTACTATATGCTGAGTAAAATGTCATTAGCAATAGGAACGATAATCATACCTCTAGAAATTAAGTTCTTAGTTGTAATAATTTATTATCCTTTCAAAACTAATTTGAGGCTTTTGATTTACCCATCATTATTGCATGAACGGCCTCAGGCCTTGCTGTAGGGACATGTAACAGATTCTTTCTCGTGCATGCAATCTACTGCAGACAGGTAACCTTTGCACTCCAGCACATTTAATTAGAAAGTGAGTGCGATGTAGCGCAAAGGAAGAAAAGATGGATGACACTGGATATGTGACCCTATAATAGGAAAGTTTGGAGGTTAATTACAAAACTAAATCGCACATGTTAAATTATTTAATGATTTTTTTAAATGCAGAAATCTTTTGCATCTGGTCTTAAATCAATGCTTTGTGTTCTGATTCATCAGACTGCGATCAGGACATGAATTTAAGATGCAAGGCTGTTAAAACTGTTTAAGCTTATTTGTACTTCTCTGTTCTTTCATTTGCAATCAGCAGTGAATCAACATGTGTCAGATCTACAAAGCTTAGACTTTTACAGCCATGTTTAACTCATAAGGTGATTCTTCCACCTTTTTCCTGGTTTCCCTCTAGAGCCCAGTTTTTTCCTTTTCTTTTTGTTAGGCTCGTGATTTAGGCCCACTGCACAATGAGAACTTTAACGCCAAGCTTTTATTTTACATAGAAGTAAAAAATAAAGCTTCGACTTGTTTTACTTCTGATTGAAAGTGCTGTGGCTCTGAGCTTGAGTCCCACAACACTTCAGAAAAAAAAAAAAGCCTTCAGAAAAAAATGTCACAATTGCTATTTTTCCATGTAAAAAAGATTTATCCAGACATTGTGTGTTTCATGCACACTTTCAGCCGTTTAGATTAGAAGTGAGGGGAGAAAAAAGAGCTTTTCTAAGGAATTTGTCTCTTAATTGGCTGTGCAAGTCAAACGTAGTTATCCCATTTTCACATGGAGTATATCAAACACAAATAAGAAAAAAAAGAGGTGCAGCTATTAGGAATGAAGGTTTAGCTCTGCTGAGGGGACCCTTTGTTTTATGATCGTACTCCATTTTTTTTTGGAGACTATTCAATCTCTGCACAGTTTGTGTGCACTTCATTCACTTCATTCCACCTCAGATCGAAGCATTAATGAGTCTCTGAACGAGCAAACAAAATGAATAATGTCCAAACGTCCATCCTAACCCTGTATGAAACAGCACTACAGCGTGATTTATAGTTTTCAAACAATTCTGGTTGTTAAATTCATCAACTGCAAAATTAAGAAATGTAATAGAAGTTTGGTGTGTGTGTGTGTGGGTGTGTGTGTGAAAGTTCATGTGTGCTTCTACAGTAGATAGCTTGTTTGGATGTGGTCCAGCATGTTGTGAGCATCCTGAACCAAGGACCCTCCGGGGGATCACTATAGTGTGTCCCAGTTAGGGGTGCCAGTATAGCTCCTGGTGTATTTTGACACTTTACATGAAAGTTTGTGTACATGCCTGTGTGTTTGCATACACACGCAAATATGGGTCAGCCCTCTGAAAATGAGAATGCCGGGGTGTGTGTGTGTGTTTATGTGTGTGTGTGCTCAACCGCTAAGGGGATAGAAGTGTCAAAATTCTGATTATTTTACATCTGTTTATTTTTATCAACCTGTATACAAACTAATGTTTTCTCTGTGTATTGTTTTTGTACTTATTGATCATCTAATTTCATAGTTTTATAGCTGGATAAAAAAATTATTTTAAACTTTGATGGGACTCACTTATGCATCCTCCTTCACATGAATATGGGTCGGCACAGTAACATCCCCCCCGTGCCACTGCAGCAGCATTAATACAAGCGAGCAACCCTGTCTTGCCCCCTCTCAGGATTTCAATGTCACTTTGCCACGCCTCGCCATCCACCCCACTCCTGGTGCCCTAGAAAGCGCTCATGCTCACGCGGAGAGCCCGGTGCTTCGGTGTAGGGGCTGGAAAGGAGTGTGGGTAGTTTGACGCAACAAAGCAAAAAATATATCACAGCTATCCTGAAAACAAAACTTTAAACTATGTTTTTATTCTTCAGTAAATGCAAAAATTACAAGTCAGATCTTCTGGGAACGGACACTTCAACGTGTTGCTGGATTGTATGGAAGCCGAGAACGGCCATGTTGGGGTGTATTTATTAACTCTGTTTTCTTATAATAACAGTTAAGAAAGATAATTTTGTTTTGTTTAGATTAGGGATTATTCAAATACAGGATAATGAGGGGTTAAAGCACTTCTTTGTCCATCACCAGAAATCATCACAAAAAGAGAAACATTTCGTCAGACTCGAGCTCAGTCCATGCGAGCATTTAAAGACTTAAATCAGCTCCACATCATGTCTTTAGGCTGTGGGACATAAGTGAGAAAAAATCCACACATATACAGGGGGAACTCTTCAAGTTCCTTCCTGAAGAATTATAGAAAAAAGAAAAATAAGCATTTACATTAAATTGTGTTAGATTAACTGGTTGTGTTGTGGTCTAGCCCTCTGATGGTCCGGTGAACTGTCCAGAGTGTACCCCGCCTCTCATCCATTGATTGCTGGGGTAGGCTCCACCTGCGACCCTGAATTGGATGAAGCGGTATGAAAAATGGATGGAGTCTACTGGAAGCAGTTCTGGTTTCCAGTAGACAGGAAGGACTTGCTATGGGTCCTTCACACTTTAAAAACAGTCATCTGATGATGCTCTGCTGGGTTGTTAGTGTTTGGGAAAAGTATGGGGTGGTGAGGAGGAACATCCATCACTGATCAATGCTTCTGATCTGCCTTCTATCAAATCTGACAACAGCGACATACCTCAGTATTAGGTTGTAATCACTCATTCGCTGACTGACACACGTACACCATGACTGACTGGAGCCCTCTCTCCAGGGTATGTCTCCAGGGGTCATAGGGTCCATTTTGATCAATGCAATTATGTGTAAAACGGTAGCCATTTACTTTTAAGCCCCCCAATCATGTTTAGAAAACTGTCTTCATTATCAAGATAACAAGAAACTTAACTTGTCACCTCAAAAAGACAATTAAATAAGGCAATAAGTTGCTGAGTCTGTGCGAGCACAGGAAGGAAGGGATTCTGGCATAGACTGCTGGTGATTCCACAGGTGAGACTTAAGAAACTGAAGGTTTTCCTGCATCACATGACACAAAATCTTCCAGGCAGGTGACTTGGAAGATGATCTTTAATCATTTGAATCTGAATCTAAAAATGAAACTAAAATAAAAAAGATCAAATGCACAGATTTCTTTCAAACGCTTGAATTCAGTCGATTTGGTCAAACATTACCATTGTGAGAACTGGCTGACAAGCAGACCCAGGCTTTAAGGAGGAAGCAATCAGCAGTCATAGGTGAGGTGCATGAGCACTCAATCAGCAGTGTGGAGCCACATCTAAGGCTGGGCAGGAGACGAACCAACAGCACAGGAACAAACCTAACATCCTACCCCTTGGTATTTCATTTTACACCCTTTTATTGGAAATGTGAGGCTTCGTGACCTTCATGTTCCCCAATGCCCCAGCTAAAGGACAACATAATCACTGCTACTTGACTTCCATGAAAAATGAAGCTCCTTATTCCTGCAAAACAGTAGCACAAGAATAAGGAAGAGCTTCAGAATGGCTGCAGTTATCAGCTGGTGTACAGTAGTTGTTGCAGTGTGAACGTGTCTGTGTTTCTCTGTGTAAAAGCATCGCCTCCTCCTCCTTGTTTAAATGCTGCTGAAATGCTTGTTGATGCTCAGAGGCCAGCCAGTGCAGTGGTGCAGGAGTTGTGCTGACATGTAGAGACCGTAACTGAATGTGCAATTAATTAACCAATGCCTGTCGTGCCGCCGTTGGCTTTGATAGAGAACAGCTTGTGATGAAACAGAAGGTGACCCACAAACAGACCAGAAACTCAGGGACCATCTTCAGACACCTGCAGAATATCATTCACAGGGAGAAATGGATATAAGACAGGTGTTAACATGTGACTGATGGTGTGCATGTGCTTCTCAGTCTGCTGCAAGCATCAGCATTAGACTTCACTTTTAACCATCCTGCCCCCATATTACCCCCCACCCCCCCTCCCCACTTGCTCACCAATCTCTCTCTTCTCTTCTTTTGTTGCATCATTCTCTCTATCCCTGGTGTCCTCCATTACCCGTCCTATTACATCACATCCCTCCTCTCTTTTTTATGTTTTTACATCCAACCCCACTGTTCTACATCCTTTCTTTAATTAAATTATATGTGGGAAATAAACTTTGTGTATGATTACATGCTACTAACCTTCCTTTTTCTGTCCACATATCTCTCTGCATCTTTTATTATTACCTCCATCTCTCTCCCCTGCCCCTCGTCCATCTCTCTTTGCCTCCTTCCCCCTGCACACCATCTGTTTCCCTTCTCACTCTCTCCCTGCTTTGGTCCTTCCACTAATCTGCCCACACCCCCACACTCCCTAATGTCAACTCATATCTTCCATCCAGGTGAGATGGAGGAACTGGAGTCCCTGTGGTTGACGGGGATCTGCCACCACGAGAAGAACGAGGTGATGTCCAGCCAGCTGGACGTGGACAACATGGCCGGGGTCTTTTACATGCTGGGTGCAGCCATGGCTCTGTCACTCATCACCTTCATCTGTGAACACTGGTTCTACTGGCAGCTACGCTTCTGCTTCATGGGTGTCTGCTCCGGTCGACCTGGCTTCGTCTTCAGCATCAGCAGGGTGAGAAAATGAACACTGCACCCCAGACTTGTAAACTTACCTTGCTGACGAGGTCAAACGGAGCTGCTAAATCATAAAAATAAACCATGTGTATTATTTACTGCAGGACTATAAAACGTGGAGGGAGTTTAAGATACTAATAAATTCTGTTTTTGAGGCAGAGCAGCATCTTGGAACTTACTTATCAAACCACTACCATACAAGCCTCTGTAATGAAGAAACAGCATCACTGTCCCCCCCCAAATCTCCTTTGAATACCTTTATTCTTTACACCAGCTGCTAAAATAAGCATAAATCCTGCTTAACCAAACTGTCTCTGCCAAAGCATACACAGATAAATGAGCTGCCATTTTTTTGTTTTGATGCTTGGGTCTTGTGCCCACAAGGTAAACATTTACAAAATGTTGAGCTGAAATCAATATTTCACTCGGCAAAAAAAAGAAAAGAAAAAGATCAGCCACAGAACCGGAGAGGGTAGATTACCCAATCCCAGGAGAGCAAAGTCACTCCAAGGTGTTTGATTTGCATTGCAATTGTTTTGACGTGGCTATGCTGTAATTCACTGCCTGCCTGTGAAGGTGAACCGCTGCAGGCCAAACCACGTGGCTAATTTACAGCGGAGGAGCCACACATTGCTGCTCGCTCCCTTCATTTGATGTGCTGTTGGCTCGCTGGGGCTGCTTGTGCCAAGAAAACAAAGCGATGTGAAAGAGGCAAAGAATCTCCTTTCTTCTCTATTATTTAACTCAGCTGCCCTACTTTATTCTTTTGTTTAATGTTAGTTTTATGTTGTTTGTAACTGTGTGTGTTGTCTGTTTCTTCTTGGAGCTAAAGAGTCAGTTTACTTCTCATTTCCAGAGACAGGCTGCTTGTCAGTCCCTTTGATTAGTGCATGCTCGTTATTTGTACAGGGACTGGATCAGAGACCAATTAAACTTTGTGTAACATTCAGCGACTCTTCTCGTTTGCAGAATCTTCGTTTGTCTTTGCTGCCATGTGACAAAGTAATTGAACCAGGGGGTCCACAGATACAGACAAATGACTCAAAATGATAAAATATTCAAGTGAAACACTTGTTGAAGGAGGTCATTTGCATATGTAGCATCAAACAGGAGAAATGAGAAACAGTAACCGTGGAAATGACTGTTTATAGTCTTTCCACAATTCAAAACATCAAATTATTCTTCTTATTTACTAAATATTGTCACACAGGCCGTTTCTTCCTTTTCCTCTCCCCAGTATGGCTCTGCACTCTAATGCCTTTATTTGTGTTTTTTTTTAACTATTATTATTATTTCCCAGCATAATCCAATAAAGCTTATTGTTATTACAGCAATTAACATTTAAGCTCAGCCGCATAAAAATTGAGACATTTGTCATGGTTGGTGTGCGTCACATGGCCTGTCATGGTTTTTATGGTCGGTTAGCTTCCCTCCCTCTGAGACTCCTGTCTCCCTCAGCTACCTGCTCCTCCAGGTCCCACCTGCAACACTGAAACAAATTAGATATATTGATTTAAATGGAACAAAATAATCACTTTAGAACAATGAATGCATTAGAGGTTTAATCACTCTGCTTTTTTTACAACTCTCTCACCACATCATAAATAAGTTTTTTACATAACACCCTATGCAAACACCACACTTAGGCTCAGTCTGTGTTAAATTATGAGCTGCTATGTGCAATTTTCTGTGGATTTGGTAGCAGCAAGTTATTTGTCATGTATCTCAGAATTAGCATAATTTCTTGCTATTTTATTTTGTAAAAAATACATTTATTCTAATAATGCTCTCAAACTTAACCCCTCGATTCAGTATAAACCTACAGAGGGAGCATTCTAAGATTAGGACTTTTACTAGAGCAAAGCATGTTTGTTGATGATGCCCTGTGAAGGGATGTATGACAGCTTCATTAGCAGGTGGAGTGTAATCAGAAGAAGAAATGAAGTGATGATAAATTATAGAAACTGCCAGATGAGACAAATGAGCCGGAAAAGGGAGGTTTTGATTGGAAAAGCTTAGAATATCATTATCTGAGAGAGTGAATTTGTCCAAAACTTCATTTCTTTCTTTAAAACTGTCATTTTTCTTATTTACCTGTCTAATTTTATCAGATGCCAACTCCTTACATACCCACCAATAAAAGGTGGTGAAATAAAAGAAGTGATAACATTATCAGTGTTTGTGTTGCAGTGCAGCAATCACAGTCTAACTGCTAGAAACAAGTGGTTGGGGAGAACAGAGGGTGTTAGTGGATAAAAGGAGGAAACTGGGAATAGCTGGGAAGATTTCAGAGTCCCCCACACCACCACCACACACACACACACACACACACACACACACACACACACACACACGCACACACACACACACACACACATACACTGATCTGTATCCTGGCTTGCAGGTCAGCTAATCTTTGATCACCATCTTTAACAGTGCCACTAAGCCACCCTTTATTTCTGTAGCCATCTACAAATGTCCTCAAAAAACAGAAGTAAAATCATTGTCAGGAATTGATCTGCTCCTTTACGGTCCTCATCTGTCATGCCTGGTTTGCTCTCCGCTCAACATCCATTTTTATCTGAATATTGTATCGTACATCACAGGATGCATACGGTGCAGTTTATCTTTGTGTCACTGCATGGCTCACATCTCCTTGGTGTGAGCCTTCTTTACTGCAGGAACTGTACTGTGGACACTGAGGGCTTGTAAAACTGAGACACTTAATAAAAGCCAGAGGAAATTGTTGAGCTGAATTCTAATCATATTGATTAAAGATATTGACCAGTGAGCCTGAAGGGCTTTTTTTACAGCCCCTGTCTGTATCAATCATCCACCATTGAACCACCATATTTTCTCTGAATCTTACTGTTTGCACACTTGCACTTTGTTTCACATGTGTAACTATATATTAGACTATAAACTACATAGTGCAGAAATATGTACATTTTCTATTACTCTACACAACACAAACACAAAAACACTCTTCCAGGTTTGTCATTGTGGTTACTAAAACATGCTGCAGTGTGATTTAAATGATGTAGCCTAAAACCTTCTTCTTCCAAAAGTATTACGAAGCAGAGAGATGGTGAACTGGAGTGTTATAATAAACATATGTCGTGTCTATGGCATTTATTTAGTTCCAAAAGGGGCACGCTTAAAACCCGACCACAAACGCCATGAGTAAAAACACACTTCACAAGGAGGCACTGCAACAGTGTTTGCATGTGGAGAATTATCATTATGAGAGTTGATAAATCCACTTTATTTTATTTATCCACATGTACTGATTATCTTCCAATTTCCCCCATGTAGAGACCAGTGCGCTCTTAACTCTGTCACTGCACACTTGGCTGAATCAGCTTTGCTCGTTAAACTGCTGGAGTTTTGAAACTCCAAGGCAAAGGCTGTGGCTGATGTGTCTTCTCTTCTGATTGGTCAATACTGGGGGGTGCAGAAATTCCTCCTCACGATGTCTGTTTTCAATCGTGGGTACTAGTTTACTTGCCAATATCACAAACGTGCTCAGTGTTTACTGTGCTCACGCTATGTTTTTGAGCAAAGGATAGTTTTTTCAGTGCACCTTTTGAATCTAAATAAATGCCATACTGGTATTGATACATTACACAATGGAGCAGAAATAATGATTTTGTAGTCCTTACACTTTGATCTGGCAAGATTTGTTTAGGAATACTCCTGATTGACTCAGTTTTAGGTTATTTAGATATTTCAGTAGTGAGGTTTACTGCCGAGTCGTAGTGGCATACTGGTCCGACAAGATGTGGGTATACTCCCAAATGTTTGCCCTGTTATATATAAATAAATGTTTCAAATGTTGACTCTTAAATGCTTTTCTTTCTCCCACACAGGGCATATACAGCTGCATCCATGGCGTCCAGATTGAGGAAAAGAGCAGCTCTGCATTGAACTCTCCATCAGCCACCATGAACAACACCCATTCCAATATCATGCGTCTCTTACGCACTGCCAAGAACATGGCTTCCCTGTCAGGGGTGAACGGCTCACCACACAGCGCTCTGGACTTCATCCGCCGCGACTCTTCTGTTTATGACATCTCTGAGCACAGGCGCAGCTTGGCGGGCCACTCAGACTGCAAACCTCCATATATGCCAGAAGACAACATGTTCAGCGACTACATCAGCGAGGTGGAGAGGACGTTTGGTAACATCCACCTTAAGGACAGTAATTTGTACCAGGATCACTACCTACACCATCATGGCTCCACGCTAGGGCTGAGTGGCCCTCCTCAAAACAGGCCCCATAGTTTGGGCAGTGCTAGTTCCTTGGAAGGAGGAATGTTTGACTGTGAAAGCCTGGGTGGAGGGGTTGCTCCCATCTTTACCACCCAGCCCTGCGCTGCACTGACCCACAGGAACATGAGCAAGTTTGACCTGCTGTCCGGGCAGACCCCTCCATCGGGCCCGGGTTTCAAAGGAGGTCTGCCCGACTTATACGGGAAATTTTCCTTTAAAGGAGGCGCCTCTAGTTCCACCTACATCCCTGGGCACAGCTACTGTGGAGGGAGGGGAGAAGATGATGGGAATATACGTTCGGATGTCTCGGACATTTCCACACACACAGTGACTTACGGAAATCTGGAGGGTAACGCCAAGAAGCGCAAACAGTATCGCGATAGCTTGAAAAAGAGGCCGGCCTCTGCAAAATCCAGACGGGAGCTGGACGAGATCGAACTTGGTTACAGGCGAAAACCGTACCACATCAGCCACCACCACTACCACGGCCACCGCTCTTCTTCCCCACCACTTTTTCCCTCCGAACGGAAAAGAGGTGGCGGTGGAGGTGGCGGAGGAAACAATGATGGGAACTCGTATCTTTTCAGAGAGAAGGAGAGCGTTAGGGACTTTTACTTGGACCAGTTTCGGCCCAAAGAGGGCGTCCCTCAGTGGGAACACGTGGACTTGACGGAAGGTCCCGGGAGTAGAGATGGGGGAGTCGGAGCCTGCACTTCTTTGGTACCAGTGGACGACTTCCTAAAGAGCAAACCCAAAAAGACAGATTCAAAGAGTGGGGGAGGATCTGGATTGGCAGGAGGGGAGTGGGAATGCAGGAACTGTCGGGCGAGTGGGGGCGGAGGGGGCATGCAGATGTCCATGTATGGTGGTGGCATTAGCTGTGGCTCGTCAGGAGGTGGAGGTAACAGCCGCCCCAGCTCTGCGACCTGTATGCGCTGTGAAGGGTGTAAAAAGACAGGAAACCTCTATGATATCAGTGAGGACAACAACCACCTCTCGGAACAGATGGGGGGAGGGAAAGGTGGGGGAGGAGTTGGTGGTATGGGCTTAGGCCCCCAGTCTCAATCTCAGGCCCAGCAGAGGAGGAAGAGCGGAGGCAAGCAACTGAGGCGGCAGCACTCATACGACGCATTTGTTGACCTTCAGAAAGAGGAAACAGGTGGGATGGGGAGTTTGATGGGAGGTTTAGGAGGTGGAGGTGGGATGAGCGGAGCAGGTATGGGTGGAATGCTGCCCCCACCCAGAAGTGTTAGCTTGAAGGAAAAGGAACGCTATATGGAAGGCAACAGCCCCTTTGCGCACATATTTGAGCGCCACGGGGGTTCGGAGAGAGAAAGAGAAAGAGACAGGGACCCGCTGTTTTACGGGGGTGAGAGTCGAAAAGGACCCGGCTCACCTTTTGGCCTGTTCAGAGGCGGTGAGGGTCTCCACCGCCGCTCCATCGGGGAAAGAGACATAAGAGACAGATCTTTGATGGAAGGTGGGGCAGCTTTCTCTTTATCCAAATCTCTTTACCCTGACCGGGTAAACCAAAACCCCTTTATTCCCACCTTTGGTGATGACCAGTGTCTGATGCATGGAGCCAAACAATATTATATGTCAAAGCAACAGCAGCAGCAACAAGTTGCCAAAAACAGCCGAAGTGACTTCAGGGGCCAGATGAGCGCAACGTCGTATCTGCCAACGTCTGGCACAGCGGGGGTCATGTCCACCGTGGCCCCGAGGTTCCCGAAAGAGCTCAGCCTCGGTGGAATGAACCACCACGGCTCCTTGTTGGGGGTCGGCCCCCCACGTCCCTTCAATGGAAGCAATGGCCATGTGTATGAAAAACTCTCCAGCATCGAGTCTGATGTGTAAAAGACAGCGGGGAGGAAGAGGAGGAGAGCAATAGAGCTTAGGAGTGCTAGGAGATCAGGGGGGATTTTTAAGACAACATGCAGCTTGAGTCAATGTTGAGACAAAGATGAGATGAAGAGGGGAGGATTAGTGTGTGGAAGGGAAAATCTTATTTTTTAAAAAAGGAAATATTGGTAAACTATAAATCAGGATTCCCTGAGGAGCTGTGGGATGCTTACCCTCTTTCAAAAAATGGCCAAAGCTATAGTGTCAACAAAAGTCCCCCTTCATCTCTCAAACGTCCTAAACCCAGAGTCCATCATTTCCTCCAGCACTGTGGTAGAAGTTTAGCTAATGTAATGATGCAACACCTCATCTTAGCTCGCTACAGGCTGTGTGGCGTGATGCGGTGGCAGTCAGAGGACTCCCGCTGAGCGTTTGTGAGGAAACAGTGAGAGCGGAGACCAGAGCGAAATGCCCATCTGCCCCCGTGTCACTGCAGAGCGTCGACACTGTCACATCGACCAAATAACCACCACACAGCCTGGCCTGTGCATCTCTTTTCCCCCTGTACCCATCCCACTCCTCCTCTTCCTCCTCCTCATCCCTGATTACTAAAGAGCTGATATAGTTTGCTATGAAAAATACAATCATGAATGATAATAAGATATTATTCTAGAAAAACAGGGTATAAGAACAACAATAACTTTGTGAATAACAAATATGTTAAAGCTGATTATGGTAACACTGCTTTGATTTCAGTAAGTTTGTTTCTTGTTTTTTTCTTCTGTTGGTATAATATTTCACTAATCTTAGTATCTGTAGTTGCGTTCTGTCTGCTCCTGTTGGAGGCAGGAAGGTTACTTACTTCAACCTACAAGCCAGAAAGACTGAGTCCTTAACTCGTGTTTCTGTTTCTAGTATTTTTCTCCATGTCATCCATTAAGTTGCTTTTTCATGGAAAAGCAGAATCTCACAGAGACGTTTTAGAGTCGTGAGATCTTGATGCTCCAAAACAAAACAAATCAAACGTGCACACAGTTACACAGTTTTCATTATTTTAGTTGATTTTTTTATGTCGTTTTGAACTTGTGTTACTGTGAAAAACAATGTTTTCGTCAGAAGCTGAAGCTGCTGGGAGGAAGGACGTGCCTTAATGGTCTCCGGTGGAAGTGCCCTGCAGTCCACAAGCGGCAGCACCGGGACGCATCCGCACGCTTTCAGGCTGCTCGGTGTTCTCGTCACATATGAGCCAAAACCGCTGTAAACAGGCTGCTGCCGATGGTTTCAATCCAGGATGCCGTTTAAGATCTTTTATACCTTCGTAAAATAAAAAAAAGAAAAAATATATTTCATATGCCAGGTATGGGCAGTGTTTTATGAACCAACTGTATTCAGGATGTCTCACTGTTACTGATAGATTGATATGTGTCAGATCACTACATGGCAGCCTATCACGCCACTTGTTTTATTCAGGTTACATAACAACACTCACCAGGTAGTTACTTTTTCAGCCTCTCACTTGTATCTTGTCAAAGGCATTACTTTTAGCCCACGTAAGCAGTCGGAGAGGCTTTGGACATGGTGTAAGCGTAATATTATGCACTGTCACTTAACGTAGGAGAGAGGCTGGACAACGACGTGTAGGAGAAGCGTTGCTGTCCCACGACAACGATGCTGATAGCAGCTCGAGTCGTGGAAGCCTCTGAAACAGGAAGGCGGCCATTGTGCGGAAATAGTGCTTTTAACTCGGACTGATGTAGATTGTTTTTTTAGCTGCTGAGGCCTCATTTATTGCACAGGATTTTTTACTCAGTGTAGATTCAGGCACTCAGTAGACATGCCTTATCATCCCATCATCCCTGCCCCCTCCCCCAAGAGCTGTCTGATGATGACTCATCATGTACAGAACAGAGAAGCCTCTATTAGTTATTTGAAGGTTTGATCGTTGATTAGTTTGGTGTCAGACGTTCAAGGGCTGCTGGAGACGGTGCGGGAGGGCTGGCTGGAGGAAGGAGCTGCCAAAATGTGTGGAATGTGATCTCTGTTGACTACCCAAATCTGTGTAAGAGGGAGACGAACAAATCATTATTTAATGACAAATGCTGTCTCTTTTTCACCAACACTGCTGACTATTCATGAACTCAACAGCCTCTCCTCCCTCACTCCACAGATAACACTGTCAGATGGAGATTGATCGAGTTAGCCTTAAATCAGATTCATCCTCCCTCCCACACACCCCCATGGCTCTCCTAATAAATAGATTGGGATCTCTGGAATTTTTATACGCACACATTGTGAGAGTTCAGGTCAACCATTATCAGCCAGGTGTCGAAGGAGAGGAGATGGAGGCAATGACATGGAAATAAGAGTGAGAAGACTTTGGTGAGAGCACCAATTAGTGTCAGCATTAGTACATTCAATCTTTTCCTTGTAAATAATACATTTAAAACCTTTTCACTTTGTACAGTAAACAGACAGACAGGATGTAACTTTCAATATGTTTTACAACGATTTAAGAAATAAACAAACATTGATAAAAACTCATAAAAAACAGAAAAATACCTGAACAAAAAATATGCAAAATATAGTTAAGACACAAATATTACTAATAAGTGATATAATTGAAGCTCCTTTTCTTTAAATCTCATGTTTGCTTAATTCTAATAGTTTACAATCACTATACACATTATGTTAAGAATTATGCTTTTCCTTTTTTTCGGACTAAAGTGTTGGAAATTGACGATAATTTTACTGTAGGTGTAGACGTTTGGTGATTCAAAGGGGAAAGTTTAGTTTTAGGAGTCTTTGTTAAGTTTCCCTTGAATTGTGTTAGATTCTCTCTTTTTAAGGTAAGCTAGTCTTCATGCTTTTTGCGATAAATTCAATTATCTACACATTTATGTAATAAATTATTACATGTATACAGACATGATATTTGCATATAGAGGCAGTATATTGTGATCCTTCATTTTTAAGCAGCGATCCTTGTTAAAGGAAAAAAAACTTTGTGTTTTTTTTGTTGCCCACTTTTGACCTGGGCTCTAATGGTGATTGCACACAGAATTTAGAGCCATCGTCGGCCCGGCCTATCCTGTTCCCTCTCTGTGTTTGGGATAGACATCACTGTGGTAAAGGAAGAC
>JBAMHV010000022.1:3115266-3139766 GCA_037177535.1 Pseudomugil gertrudae
TATAGTATTCAGCATGCTGCTGTAAACTGTATGTGACATGTGTATGAAGTCAAATAGGATTATATTATGCTGAGTGTACTTATTACTGGCTGTGTCCACATGCGTGCAGGCACAGTACACGTATAAGAGTCATATATCACACAGGGAGAGGAGTGTGGACCCCCAAGGAGGAGTGGAGTCATAAAGCACAGAGGCCTGTGGTGAGTCACAAGGACAGAGCAGAGATGATGATGGCACCATCAAATTTAATGGGCAGGAGTATATAGGTGAGAGCAGAAGAAGAGAGACAGGATGAGATGCTGAGAGATGAGGCAGTGTGAGCCCAGCTGATGCGAAGCAAGGCGGGGACCCTCAAGACAAACCGGCTTAATTGAAGCAATCATTCTCTCCCCACTTCAACATTATTTAATATTACTGATTTGAATTATGATCTTAGTGTGGCCCAGGAAAGCTTGGCTCCATGATTCACCTCCGCACATCCAGCAGGATCCACCTCTAAAAACCCTTGCACCAACTTGTCACCTGGCACTGAAGCTTTGCACATTTTCACATTCTCTGTATGGGATGCCAATGCCAAGCCAGCTTGTCTACTTCCTCCTATCCACCCTTCTCTCTGTCTGTCTCTCTTTCTCTTTCACACTCTCTCCACCCTCCCTCCATCCCTCCCGGTATCCGTAGTGATGAGAGGCAGGGTTCGGGGGTTGCTAGGAGACGAGGAGAGTGTGGCAGCAGGCCTCAGTGTGAGAGAGCGTTGTGCTGGAGCGGTGATGGACATTAGGAGACAGTGCTCCCTTCTGGTTACTGCTCGCCACTGATCCTCTAAATCACTTAAATACCTTGAACCAGCTCTCATCTTTGGTGATTACGCAGAAAGGATCACATACAGGTAAGTGCGTATGTCTTTTTAAGAGAGAGATGATTTTTTTGGAGTTTTGTACTACTTGATTACTACATTTGTAAAGTATCACTTGTTCAGTGGGAGCACTTATTCTAATGGTTGTGCCGGAGGGAGTATTAATAATATACCTGCCATAATCCTCTAAAGAGAATGCATCTTTACATGATTAGAGTCTGCTTAGGTCTCAGATTGGAAGACTTCCTGTTGCATGTGCATTTCAGCTGCATCATACTCTTTGATCTAAAAGAGTTTCACTGAGGGTCACCAAACCTCCTCGTAGCAGAAACAGGCTTTAATATGCCATGTCCCTGTGTCTTCAGACTGAGATGTGTTCAGCCATTTATTATCAAAGCAGTCCCCATTGTACTGACACAATATTTAATGTCCATGGGAGACTAATTGTGATTTTGTGAAACACTCCAGAGGAAGAAGGATCAAAGGCTGTGAAATTGTACCAAAGCACAGCTTAAGAGGCGTGCACTTCAAAGGCATTGATGGAGAGGAATTTCAGACAAAATCATATGAAGACTATGTGTTTTTTTTTTATCTCATTCATCCTACTGCTTTATCACAAGGCCAATTCTAAAGGACAGCTGCTTGTTTGTTGTGCAACTCTGTCTCCATGTGGTCATTGGGGAAATTACAAACCGCTGATGCTTTACATTGACTGTTTTTTTCTGGGAGAAAATCTTAAACTGGGTGCATGTTTGTGCTGTTCTGAATATTTAAAGACCCTTTCAGAAGTAATGAAAGTAACAAGTTAATGAAACCTGAAGTCAGAAGCGGATGCTAGGCCATCTCAAAGCAGTCCATAACAAAGCAGCCCCCCTAAAAAGAGTGTGGTTTTCATTTATTTTAAAGCAAATGGAGGGTCTTTCCTGCCATCTATCGTCACCCAGGCAGAGAGCCTATATTTATGAGTTCTCACGCTGCCTGTGCTAGTGACAGTTTTGCTAAGTGAGTAAACTCCACATGTAATGTTTTTACCCAATGAGTGGGTTGGTTTAAAGGCAAAATGACACAACAAATGATTATCATAAGATTCAAAGAGTATATGAAGAGACTTTTTAAATATGCATACGCTCTGCTTCGAAAAGAAAAAAACCTGCCTTCAAGCTGTGATATGTTACAAACCAGTCAAAGATCTGCAAATAATCAGCATGACTTAATTACATGCTGTCACACAAGCTTGTGAAACAGACGGAGGCTTTCTCTGATGCTAAATATTGAAGCTGACATTGTCTGTTTGGATGTGGCTCCTGGATTACTCCGTCATCTCCATCAGTCCCTGCTTTGTTTACACCAAACAGTTTATCTAGAGGCAAGCGATGCACCAAAACTTCAACTTATGACTGCTTTGTTTCTTCCAAGAGCAGAGTCAGAGATGACACTCCACTGCTGAGTCTGCTCGGTACAAGAGGAAATAATGAGACACGTTTGGACTTTTTATTCATTACGACAATAATATGTAAAGAAAATCAACCAGGTAAACATTAATCATGATAAATCAACCATGAGCGGAGTTTCTGAGGAGGAAAGAGAGATCTTCCTCTACGTAATATCCTGAAATGGTTCAAGGAATCTGCAGTTTTGTTCCAGGAGGGTGAGCAGGTCTAGGCCGCACACAGCTGAGCTCATAGATTCCAGCGTTGACGTTAATTAACAGCTGATTAAAACGAGACTGGGATTAGTGAGGGAAACCTTTGTGAAGCAGTACAGCATAAAGTTACACTCACAAATACCACTGTAAAAAAAAGCACTATATTATCCAGACGCAGAGTAACTTCTGTGGTCTCAGAGGGATTTCAGGTGGACGAAAAGTCTGCTGAAGTTTTTTTTTCCTCTCTTACATTCATTTTATGATCATATAGTCCACTTGAATCTGTGAAGCTCTTAGAGCATTATGTAGCTGCTTGTAAATTATATAAAAATATTAGTTCAGTTTAGTCTCG
Organism: Pseudomugil gertrudae; assembly: GCA_037177535.1. Lineage (NCBI taxonomy): Eukaryota > Metazoa > Chordata > Actinopteri > Atheriniformes > Pseudomugilidae > Pseudomugil > Pseudomugil gertrudae. The sequence continues at coordinate 3,118,117 of JBAMHV010000022.1, forward strand.
TATGGAACTTGAGGGTAATTTGGTAGTAGCTATTCTCTTTAGACTTACTGTCCACTGGCTGATTTCCTCATGCGCTCGTTGCTCTAATGTTCTGACATCGTCCCTAATCTTTGCTTATTCATTTTTCTCTTGTTGCTTATATTTATTTATTTGCTCAGAAAGTTTACATTGTAGGTCACCTTCTGAAATTTTAGCTAATTTAAAACAAAAAAGGGGAATAAATAACACGTGTTTTGAACCAAACAAACAAAAGACAGGAGCATCCAGATCATGTCTGGCACGTGTGGAATCCAGATTCTGGGATGGTATCAGTGGTAACCTCCCATTATTCCTCCATGATGCAGCATTTCTGCTGAAAAGTTCACCGAGAGCAGCTTTCTGTACGCATGATGTTTGGTAAACATGACAGAGTTATGGCTGTAAATGAAGAAGCTACTGGTACTGGACTAGTCTTCAGTCCTGATCTGTCCCAAGCAGGAAATATTTTACACACACAAACAGTGTGTATTTAAGGATAAAAGTGTGTATTTAAGGATAAAAGCTTCACTGTTCTGGCTTTTGTTGAAAAGTATTTCTGGCCTGAAATGTTAAAAAAACAGATGTTTGGTTGTATATATAAAACATATACAGTGTATACTGCTTTTCTTTACAAGATTATCCCTTTTTTTTGCTTACTTTGTGCTTTTTGTACATTATATTCTTAACCTCACTTGTTCCCTCAGAAGTGACTCTTCTGCTTAGAGAACAAGTGGTTGATAAATCTTATAAAAGCATCAGCGCCCAGTATAATCAGAAGCTTCTAAGTACTGTTGCACTTAAATGTTAAAATGACACTCGAGATTGGATTGTGTTATGCAGTGAGCATATGGCTGAAGCACTTAGTCACTGTGTAGTAAAGTTCCACGTCTTAATGCACATCCTTGTACTGCAGCAGCATCTATCTAATGTACATTTAAAGCTTTGTGAACTCCCTCATAAGCAAACGAAGACAACAGATACGAGTTGCGTTGGTGCATTTGGTTGTGATTTTTCACAGGAAATTCCTGTCGTTTCTATGAACCAGATCAAAGAAATGGGGTTAGATTTGTACTGACAGAAAGAAGTTGTGCTACTTAGGAAAGCCCGGGATTCATGGCTGTAAAACAAGCCCAAATCATCACCCCTCCACCACCGTGCTTGCTTAGTCTTACCTGACATTCTCCCAGAGGTCTAATGGTTTGTTCAGATGCAGCTCTGCAAGCCTCGGCCATGCTGGAGGCTTTTCCCTGACAACCCTTTAGACAAATCATGCAGATCCTGCAATGTGTCTTCATCTGGAGAAAACTCGCCCGGATGTCCACTCCAGTGAAGGGTACCAGATAAATGTTTTCCACCTGTGAATGATCTTTATACCTCCATCGGTTATGTCCAGGTGGTTATGTTTTTGCCAGCATTTATCTGCCTGTTTGTCAGCCTGTTCCTTAGCAACACTACATGAAAACGCTTGGGCAGATTTTTGTGAGTTCCTTACCAAGAATGGGTCGAGGTCTAACTTAGATTCCATTAAATTTGGGGAAAGATCTGGAAGCAACCTGTGGACACAGGAATTTTTAGAAAGATTCCTTACATTTAAGGGAGGAAATGGTCTGCTTGGGTGAGGTCTGTGCTCTCCGAGTGCTTTTCTAGTTTATATATACACTGATGGATCAGAAATGATTTGGAAATGACGTTACAACCCCTCCCAGATGGGTGGGCAGAAACATGATTGCGGATGTCTTTCCTCCTTGGCATTGTATTAACATACATGAATGCTCAAATGCAGCAAAATGACACAACTTCAGCTTTTTGAGGGGTGCTCACGCTGATAATGATCAGCTGAAAGTATTAGTTATAAGCACATGGTTCTTCCTTGTCCTCTTAAATCCTGTAAAGGTGTAAATGTGTTCATACCTTTTCACACAGATTCATTTAGGTTTAACTATTAAACATATACCAACACAGAGTTGTTAAACAGGGGTTGTATTTTAATAAGTCTAATACCCTGTAAGGACTAGATTCATTTTTACATTTTGTTCTGAAATGTAAAATCTTAGAATCAAAAGAAATATTTTCCTTAAAATGGGAAAACATCCATTTAACCAGTCGGGTGTAATTATAGAGCTTCTTGTTTGACTGTATGTTATTATTCATTTATTTAATTTACCTGACTCGTGGGATCTGCAACATGTCAGCAGCAGCCTGTAGGAATGTGAGAGCACACAAACAACAGTATCAGCTTCCAGGTTTAAAATAATTCGTCCTTTCTTTGTCATTTTAAATGGAAAACCTTCCCTGTCATGACCAGCAGGTATCAATCACCTTCGATCTTTGCTAGAAGTCATCTTGAGATGTAAGGTTCAACACACACTTCCCTTTGCCTTTGTCTCTTTTTTTCTTTTATATTCTGTATTAATCATGTGCCACACTGGGTGATTTCTTTACAGCTGTATGCTTTGAGCCTCTGCTGCTGAAGATTTGGTGACCTTGTCCATGATGGAGAGAGTCTGGGTGTTTCCCAGCAGGCGTCCCTGCTGATTGGATGGGCCTGGCTGCCTGACTTGTTGGCCCAGGGTATCATTGCCCTTTATCTTGCTTCTCAGCTCTTTCACTCTGACTTATCATGGCGACACGAGCAGACGGATGCTTACAAGTGATTCATGCTTAAACGTTTTCTTTTTCTTTACTGGAAAACAAGAGGATCGGCATGAAATCACCATTAAGATAATATTTTAAAAAGAAAAGAAAAACAAATCTAGATACGTAGCCTAAAAATGATCCTCCGTTAAACCTCTGTGATGCAGTTGCTATGGCAACTATGATAGAAATAGACGTGTTTCTGCAAGAAAATGAAATGTATTGAACTGTTGGTTGGTAACAGAGAGACCTTACCCTTGTGATTGACAGGTTAAGTGAGTGGTTGAATATGTGTTTGTGAATTTCAGACTGGAGTTTTGTGCATAGTGTGTGGGTCTTTGTCCTTGTGCGGTTTGTATGCATGTATGTTGTGGTGACTGACTGTGTTTATGCGGGAGAGGACCGCATGTATGACACACTGCAGTATATTAAAAGTGCAGCACCATAGATGGAGGGCATAGGGCACATCATTACGATGGCTGGAGAGCGTGAGCGGGTCTGCGCTGTAGTTGCTGGCCCTGTGTGAGAGCAGATAAGGTGAGGCAGAGACAACACAATAAATTTAATGGGGGAAAGGATTCACTTTGTAGCCTGTCCATTGTCGCCTTGGCAAAGATGCTGATCTGAAACCAGCTTGAAATAATGGGTCTGGTTGAATTTTTTTTGCAGTAGATCTGCATTTTAGCATCATTAGTCCGCTTTAAACTTAAGCTCCAACCATTGCACCGCAACCTTTCCCTGATGTATTCACACATTCCCCCACAAACTGTCCTTTATCTGTTGCCTGCTTCATTACAGACACAACCATCCATTCTCCTCCGTATTGCCTTTGTAGCCTGGTGCCTCCATCAGGCTTATTTCTTCTCATTTGACATGAAATAGGAACAAAGGAGGAGTGGCAGCATATGTGTGCACCTGAAACAGTAGTGAAATCTCACATTTTAATGGCAGAACTGGGATAAAAACAATGAAATTGCAAAAGCAAAGAGAGAAGGAGGGGTGGTGGAGGGATGTGATGGAGAGAGAGATGAGGGAGGGGGTGCAGGAATATGAGTGTGTATGCATTTTCAAGGCGGTCTTTCTTGTTGCAAGAAAAAAAAAGCCAGTAGTCTAACAGGAAAACGAAAAGCTCGAGCTGCTGATGAAGGCATGGAAGCGCAATCTACTGACGTCCGGAATATCCGCGCGTTATAGGAGGCTCGAGAGAAGGAAATTGTTTCATTTTAGTTCGAGATAGGTGGAATCACCTCAGCGGCGCGTGAAAGAGGGAGAGAGGCGAGGGAACAAGAGGGGAGGGGGCGGGGGTGTATGGACCTCGCGCTGCTTACGGGACCCAGAGGCACCCCGATTGTGCTCCGCTCTCATCATTTTTGGAGGTGAGGACAAAAGAAAAAAGGGGAAATCGGAAGAAAGGCCCGGGATCGGAGTGTCGTGACGGGCCCCCCGACTCCGCCGCCGCTGGTCGGGGTTGTCTGGACTCAAAGGGCTGAGGGAAAAGCGGCGGAGCAGTCGACTCTAGACGGGGGTTTCCTGCCACAGCAGCGGGATTGTCACAAAACAGCCTTTCACTCTTCGAGGGGCCTTGTATTGCTACGTTTTCAGGTATGCATTTAGATTACGTTAGCTATCCTGTCTCTCGCCAAGTCGCCTCTCCTTGGCAAATTTTAGCTCTTGTTTATACAAGGAAAATGTCAGCACCGTAATTTTGTAGTGCGGTGTCCACGCCATGTCTCCAGATAGAATACGTTATTTATGCTAGCTAACCCATTTACTCACAGCTCCCAGTGAATTTCTGTGGGGGTAACATCTGCACCTAATCACCTCTCTTTAGTAGCTAAGCGCTACTTGGCTCACTGTACCTTTAGCCTGCCATAAATAACTGTTTATATTTAATGTACATGTTATAATGTATGAAATAGAAATTTCCAGACTTCCTAAGATGCTAACGAGTGCTTGTAGCTGAGCTAGCTCTCAGCTCGTGCAGCTAGCTCGCATATTTAATGTGCAGTATCTGGTATTCTAGCTAACGCTAACCCCATAAAGCTAAAAGCAGCAGCACTACAAAGCTAATTGTAACGCGTATACCTTATTATTGGCCAATGTGGCAACTACAGTGACTGTGGTACGAAAAAGCTGATGTTATGTTGATGCAAACAAACCATCAGATTGTAGCAGCTAATGTTGGTTTTTCTCTGCAAAACCACTGCATACGCTTTTATCAATTAGGCAGCAATGCAGTTGATTGACTTGCTGACAGACTGCACCGAGCCAGATTGTCTTATTGCTGCACGTATGCAGAGAAAGCTGCTGTTTGCTCGGCTACACTGAGATGCTGTGATTAATAAGTCATCTGAGCCGTTTCCTCGCATGTATACACAATCACCCTCAAATCAAACACTTTGGGTGCACAGCTGAGTGATGATGCCATGTGTGTGACTCAGTTTGATTGATTATGGGATGATCGGCTTGTTTTGTGGGCCCCCCTTATAGTTCTGAAGCATTATCCCCAGTGTGATTAGCTGTTTAGGGCCTCTGAAAGAGAAGCCACCCACGGTTATTTGGGGTATTAACCATTTTACAATGCAATTGAAAGGACAATAAAGACTTGTGTCACAAATACTAATAACATGTGCTGACCTCATAAAATGATGTGTCATCCTTTTGAGCTATTTCCCATAAATCCAGCAAATAGGAGAAGACACTGAAGCTGGTGGTTTTAGTCACATTTTAATGGCTTTTTTTTTGTCTTGGCTTCGCAGGATTGTTTGTTTACATATGAGCAAGTGATTGTGACCTTGTCTGTTGCCTTAACAGCATTCCCCACTTTTCTCTGCAACAATGCTGCTTCTTATAAACCCCAAACAGTACTGAAGCACATATTGTTAAACCGATGCAAAGGCTGCATTCACAGTGCATGATGAGACAGGAAAACTGATCTGAGGCGATGCAAGAGGCAGCTGTTTAACACAGCAAGGCGTTGAATACAGAGTGGTGTTTATATTTGTTATTCTAATAAATACTCTTCTCTGGGATTGCTGATGTAATTTGACATGCTTAATTCTGCATCAGCAGGCTGTTTTGTTCAATATGTTTGGCTTCTGCAAATAAGAAATTGACGTTTAAGGGGGTAAACGGACACTAAACGATGTATTTAGCTTTGTTTTGTAGATGCATGTGGTATTACAGTGTGTCATTGTTATTGGTGAACTGTTTCACTTTGATCTGGTGAAGAATGACATGTAGATGACTATTATGATCAGGTTTCATTAACTGCATCAGCTGTACAACAGCTCAAGGACTTTTGCAGTTGCTAACTCTCTTTATTTGTCTTTTTTTCAGAGTTGTGAAGATTTCTGATCATCACCTCGTGGAACATGAACTTATGTACAAGGATATATTCAACAGAAACAGAAAACTGGAGCTCGTATTGAAGGAACTTGAAGTGGAGTAAATGGATTATCCCTATTTTTTCCCTTTTTCTTTCCTTTTTTTGGAGGAGAGGGGTTATTGCCACGGGACTATTGAGAATTAAAAGATGTTTAATAGAAAGCAACAAAGGTAAGATGGCTAAATGCTAAAGAGGCAAAGAGGAACATTACTAAGAGGGGACCAAATACTTCCACAGATGAATGTGTGCATCTAGAAAACGGAGCATCCCTCTGCATCTAAGCGCTGATGAGAGGATCCATGGAGTGTTTGCATCTGGGAGAGCTGAGTGAGGATCTACATTTAAACTTCTCGGTTTCCTCATTGGGGTTTTTGTCTCACACAGGTGTGAGTCAGATCCTGCGAAGCTTACACATGTTGACGAACTGAAGGATTTTTAACACCAAACAGCCTCGATGGTGTTTTTGAAGACTTGCTCCTTTTTGTTGTTTTTTTGTTTCCTCCGAATGGATCACAACTTGGTTTAATCCTAGAATACCTCGGCTAGCTTGAGCTGAAGTAGCGAAGAGGATCCATGTAAAGACATTTAAGTTGAGAGTCCTGCATGGTGATGTGGTTGTGGTCCATGATATCATTGCCTTCTCAGTGCCAAACCGCTTCATGGGAACGACTGCTCGCTCTTTTCTGAAACAAATCTTCTCTACATATCTCTTGTAAGAATAACTTTTGAAGACAAAGCTTTTTGAAGTGAAAACAACCCCCCTGATCACATTGAATATGTAGGATTTGTGACTTTTTCACCTCCTCATCCACAAGTCACGCTCTGAAAGTGGTCGTAACATCGATGATAATATCCATATTTAGCTTTGCTTCATATTTTTTTAGTAGATTTCAGAAGCACATCTTTGCTTTACCGCCAGGCTGTGGACTCGCTTTATGGTTACTCCAGTTTTGATGTGAATCATCCCCTGGTATAGAAACTGCAGATATTTTTCTTTTTTAAAAAATCAAACTTGGAAAAACGATGCAGAATTTTTCTAACAGTCCTGCTCCTCCTTCTATACCTCCTGGCTTCAGTGGGAGGGGTATGGGTGGGCCTTCGTATCCCCCTCAGCCAGTAGAGCCCCAGATTTCCCCACGGATGACGGATGATTATGCAGCGATGCAACCGCAGAGCCTGCACAGAAGCCACCACCACCCGAGTCAGGCGAGCCACATGCTCGCTTACAGCGCTAGGAACAGAGGAGCTGTGGAGCCAACGCAGGGTAACATTCACAGTGGCAACAGTAACAACCCCTACAGAAAGGATGCCATGGAATATTATTTTTCAATGGCTGGAAAGGACAGGCAGAGAAGGGGAGGAATGGGTTATGGGGGAGGCTTTGGGTACCCCAGCATTGATGGACAGATACCTCACCATTATCGGCATCCTGGATCTAACTCTGCACCGTCATCTGGCCTCATGTCACCATATTCAGTAGATTATGGCTCTGGTGCTGGTTCAAGTGGGGGTGCTGGAGCCTTTTCTCCTTCTCACCAGTACAGTTTAAATCAGACCCCTGCATTGCAGGCTGTGCCGGGTTCTCAGATGCAGCACCGTCAGCATGGGCAGAACTTCCCGGCTGTCCACCACGGGCAGCAGCATCGCAGCTATTCACAGTCTGGGCATAGAATGACCCCACAGTACCCACATTACTCTCCACAGAGTGGAGCATCCACGGGGTCATCAGGAATGTATAGCCCCCCTCCACAGAGATATCTCGACGGAGCTGCTAATGCTGGGTTTGATCCCAAAGTCAACAGCACTCCCAGTGTCAACTCAACTTCAAATTCAGTCTCTAGTTCGGTTGCTTCCAACAATGTGGGGCCAATGGAAAGCGTTCAATCGAGTTACCATGCTGCAAACTTTCACGGCTACTCCCCGCTTCACAAACAAGGCGCAGTCCAGCACCGCAACTCGCAGCACAGTTTAGGGATAGGTTATGAAACCTCTCTAAAGATGCAGCACCAGGGTTCATCTCCAGGTTCTGTTTATCTTAAACATCATCAAGCCTCCACGCCCAGTATACCTCAACCAGCATCTCAAGAAATAGCTAAATCCCCCATGCATCTCAATACACAGCAAGGTCAAATCAACCAAAATTTTAGCCCAATATCCAACCCCTCCCCAGCTGCTTCTGCAGTGCATTCCCCCAGTTGTAGCTCCTCTCCTTCCCCTTTAATGGGTGTCTCAGAGGCACACGGAAACCCCTCGGGTCACGGCCCTTCACATCCTCCTACGCCGAACCCCCGTAGCAGCCATGGTCACGCTAGGTTATTGCAGACTATGCCTCAGTTAAGTCCGACTCCCAACTCAAACAGCAGCATCAGTAGTTGTGGTAGCAGTGGCAGTCACAAAGGTCACAGCATGAGTGCCGTTGGTGGGTGCAGCCTTCCTCTGACGAGCCGCAACAAAATGGGTCAAAGCACTGGGATTGGATCCCAAGAGGAAGGGTCGTCTGTTTATTCAACTTCTTCACTTGACAAAATGCAGGATGCTGGCATGAATAGTCTTAATGCCTTGAGCTCACAAGTAGCCAATCTGCCAAACACAATTCAGCACATGCTCCTCACTGACACGGTGCTCTCCCAGAAAAAGAAAGATGGCGGGCAGATCCAGCAGCCAACACATGGCATGCCCCTGTCACAGCCGAGGAGTCGGAACGCAAGCGCAGCCTCGAGCGTTAGCACAATCAAAGATGGAGGTGCAGCTGGAATGGGTGATGGTGCCAGTTTAGATGCCGGTGCTGATGAAGACTCCTCTTTGATGTCAGTCAGAGGCTCATTAGGGACCAAAGTCGACAGAGAAGAGCCGTTCTCTGAAGGGGAACATGGGAGAACGAGGCAAATGAGTGGCGCAAGCAGTGAATCTGAAACAAATGGCTATAATCAAACCCAAACACCGCATGGACGTGCATCAAATCTTAAAACGGTCTGTTCTGATTCTCCATCAAAAGAAGAGGCTTCTGCTGAAACAAAAGTAAATGAAGCTTGCATTCCTTCATCTCCATTGTGTGGATCATCAGAGACTGGTCCAGCTTTACACCCAGCTCCTCCACTTTCCTCATCGCCATTCTCCAACTCCACCAGCGGTTCCGCTCCTCTACAAAACTGCGCTCCAGAAAGTGGTTTGGCATACGGTGACCACAGAGGTGGGGACAGGAAGATGGCAGACATCCCGCGTGAAAGGGAAGCTACTATGGAGAAAACACAGAAGGTCAGTAGCCAAATGCAAAAAGATGAAGAAATCCATACACAAAACGGTCAGGACAAAGAAAACAGGTTGCACTCTATATCTAAATTACACAGTAATAAGAGGGAAGACAAACGTGGATCAGAGGAACAGCAGAATGCCAGTAGTGTTGGTGTGATTGTTTCAGCTCGATCTGAGGGAAGTCACACTGACAAAAGTAACTGTGTGGAAGAGAAGCAGTCTCAGTCCTACCTGAGGGAGTCCAGCAGCCGTAATGGTGAAGAAGGTGTAGATCTGAGTCTGTATTCCTCCCAGCACCAGAAATCAAACCGGGGACGATCTCAAAATCCTCCCCAGTCTGCTTTACACAAATACAGCTATCCAGAATCACCATATGGCTCTGATTTATCCATGAAGAACAGAGTGAGAGCTGGCCCGCTGGGTGCAATGGAGTCTAATTCCAGATTCTTAGGCTACCAACAGTCGCAAACTGGATACGGCCACGTGCATCCAAAAGACGCTAGCGCTTTAGCCGAGACCTTAGTGAAGAGAGGGCAAGGAGAAGGGTCCAAAGGTCAGGAGGAGAATTCACAATTGCAGCAATTCCCAAGCCTTCTGCAAGAGGTTCTTCAAGGTTACAACTTAGATAGACGCTATAGTAGGCCAGAACCGGCATTTCCTGCACATCTTCAGGTTCAGCAGCAGTTTTCAGCTAGACACCCCTTTGATAGCAGTGATGGAGCAAGAATGCAAAGTGGTGTACCTGAGGATGCTGCTCATTCTGCCCAAACCCCTGGAAAATCCTCAAATCAGAGACATGGAAGTGAACCAGATTTTCCAACAGAGACCCAGTCCTCTGTGAAGACAGAGGTACCCAATCCTAAGAATCTTCACAACACAAAGAAAACTGAAGTGGGTGTGTCTCACAGCCTCTTACCACGGGGTGCAGAGTCTCAGCAGCCCCCATTAAAACATATAAACCTTGTGGACTATTCTCTGCCGCAGAAGAAAGGGTTCTCTAATGCTTCCTCTGCTGTGCAGGAGCTTCTTTTGCAAGAGGCGGAGCCGTTAACGAGCCCTGTTGCTCAAACAGAGTCTCAGAAATCATCAGGCTCCATATTAGCTCCATCAGAGCGTCGCTCTGTCATCTGTGATGTGTCGCCAAACCAGCGCAGTACGCCAGACAGGGACAGAGAGAGTGACAGGGAGAGGGAGTGGGAGAAAAGTCAGAGTGGAGCCTCTGTGATTCAGCAGCCGTTCTCCTCTCCAGCAGCAGCCAGTGATCTGAGTAAAAGGGATACTGGGGAGAAACGAGTGAAAATAGAAACGGCCTCAAAAGAGCCCGGGACAAACGCTGTCAATTTACAGACGGAGCCTCAAAGCAGCAGTAGGGTTAACGAAGCAGACATGGAGTATCATTCCAAATCTGCTAATTCATCAGCTGGAATGAGCGCTGACCCGTATAGGCGAGGTAATCTTGATATTACCCCCATGAGCTCTCATCCAATGAGCTCTAATCCTCTGTCTTCACCGTCGAGGCATCAGTCCTATCTCCACGGCGTTGATCTGTCAGCTGGCAGTGGCAGCTCATTTCCTGGATTTCGTTATGGAGATACAAGAGAAGGCAACATGATGTCACGTAGTAATCCACATTTTCCCTCCCACCACCCTTACCACCATTTACCCCCCCAAACCACAAATAAGCTTCAAATGTATCCGCATCCTCACGGACCCTCTCATCACCCCCATGACATGAGCGACTGGGTGAAAGCAATGAACAGATCCTCAAAGGAGATGATGATGCAAACTGGCTCTTCTCCTGGGAGACATAAAGTCAGCCAATCAGAACAGAGACAGCGAGTCATCTCCCAAACAGGCATGCCCGGTGAGCAGGATTCAAGCAAAACTTCACTCCATCATCAAAGTGCTTACTTTGATATAAAAATGTGGGAGTCTGCACACTCAGGAAGAGAGGGGGCTCGATTGATCGATGGAGAACCGTACTATAGAACGCAACCATCTGCTCCACCTGCACCTCCCCCTCTTCCTTCTCCTGCAGTTTCTCATAGCCATGCTCCTTCTCAGATGTCACAAAGTCAAAACGCTGCTGAGCCAGAGGGCTTCAGAGGAGCCGCAGAGGAGGCCAAACATCCCTGCCCAGCACCTCCAGCCAGCTCCATTAAGCCTCCTGCTGATGCAACCCCCGCTCAGCCACAGGTACAGCGTCAGAACAAAGCTGGAGGTTCTGGAGACACTAATCCACTGATGTTAAGAAGGAGAGTCCGTTCTTTTATCTCTCCTATTCCTGCTAAACGACAACTACAAGATGCATCTCAGCAGCGAGCCGCCACAAACTCGCATCACTCCCCCGGGGCACATTCAGAGTCCAGCCATCACAATGAGGATGATGCATCCAGTTCAGATATGCCATGTCCAAGGCTGTCTTCCCCTCTGTCAGGGGAGAACGCCTTTTCACAAACTCTGTCTCCATCAAGTGGTAATAGCAAGGTTTTGCCTGGCAGAAAAGGACGAGGTTTGAAACTGGAGGCGATCGTGCAGAAAATCACCCCAAATATTAAAAAGCCTGCAGGCCATGCTGATGACGAGTCAAATCATTACCCTGGCTTCTCGCACTCGGAAATACCAACATTTAACGAGTCGCAGGACACAAACTTAGCACATTTCCCCAGGGTTTCAGGAGGGGAGGATAGCTACATGGATGAAAGTCACTCATTAAACAACATGATTCCTTTCAGAGGAGTTGACGAAACTCCGCCTTCCTACACGTGTGACCACCATCAGACCTCGCAAACCATCAAGCAGGATTTCGACTTTGGTTTAGGCTCGGCTGTTGCTTCAGCATCTGGTGATAAGGAAGATTTTCCTTTGCTTGGACCTTTACCTCCCCCTCCACCTCTTCCTCGCCCAGTCCAAGGTTCCCCACCTCCATCGTCATCTGCCCTGTCAGACATTCAGCACTTCACAAACACTTACCAGCAGCTTGAAACGCGTAGGGGGGAACAGTCTGCCGCTAACCTTCTCAGACAGAAACTGCAGGAATCTGGCATGGGGTTTGAAGACTACCCTGGCAGCGACTACTACGGGACTCCCGCACCCCACCAAGGACACATGCTGAACAGACATCAGATGTCTTCTGGACGGTCCAGTCTGTCACCACAAGATTCAAAGCCACTAGAGAATGTCGTGCCTAAAGGCTATTTCCCATCTGGCAAGAAAAAAGGAAGGCCTGTTGGGAGTGTGAATAAGCAAAAACGGGCTCAGAACCAAGTCCAAACACAAGCCCAGCCTCAAGTCCAGACACAAAACACAGCTATAAGTTCTCCTCCGGCCCCACCCATCCCAACTCCAGCAGCTGCCACAACCCCACCAGCAGTACAGACTACCAGCTGCACCCCAACGCCCCCGGCGCCGCCTCCCTTAGAAAATACAAACACTCCCCTGCCAGCTCCACCCATTTTAACCCAGCCAGTAAAAGCAGATGTTGAAAGCGAGGACACACAGCCAGAGGTGGAGTTGAAACCTGTGCGGCGCAGACGAAGAGGTGTGAAAGATGAGGATGAAGCGCTAGAAGGAAGGGGCCGACAGAGGAGGAGGAGGAGAGGGGCAGTGGTGTCAGCACAGTCGATGGCTAAAGATGATCACGTGCTTTTAGGGGCAGGAGGGAGTCTCGGCTCAAACAGAGTTTTCATGGATCCAAACAGGAAAGGCCTGTTTGTTCCTCACATACACGTTGAGAAAAAAGTACCAGAAATCGGGGCTGTGTGTACAATTGTTAATGCCGAGGAGGATAAGATGAAAGGGGAGCGCAGTGCAGTCGGAGGTAAAGCAAGTGGGAATGGGATTGAATCTCTCCTGACTTCAGCGCTTTCCTCCCAGTTGTCCTGGAGAGACAGAGAAGCAGAGAAAAGGGAGACGGATGAGGTGGAAAGTACACTTCAGTCAGGCAAAGCACTTCCCTCATCTGGTTATATTGTTTCAGGCCCTGTGATTACAGAGACTAATCACTCGGGCCGCCTGCTATGCTGCCTGTGTCAGAAATGGGCAAATTACAAACACCTTGGAGATCTCTATGGGCCGTACTATCCAGCCGAATATGCCGCGAAGCTCCCCAAGAACCAGCCCCAGATCAGACAATGTCAGGGCACCACAGGCACAAATAAAATCGGACCAAACTCGGACATGAGCTCAAATACTCAAATACTGAGTAGCATCCATGACACGCAAACACACCATGCTCGCTTCACCAAGCCTTCAAAAGAGACAGTCTGTGCTGTGGATGTGGATTTAAACCCTGACTTTCTCCCCACCACAGTCAGAACTGCCTCCCCAGCTACAACAGAGGAGATGACACACATGGCTTACAAGCAAAGTAACACAACTTCATCCTCGCCATCCTCTTCCTTCTCCACTATTAAGACACCTCTGATCCGAAACGTAAATCCAGATATCCCACCTCTCCCTGAGCTTAAGAGAGAGCCAGACCTCGAAGGTGACCAAAAGCATGCAGCGCAGAAACCGCCGCTGCAGCCGACAGATGAAGCTCAGCAGCGACCTCAACACAGAAAGCTGACATCGCATCCTCGCTTTAAAAGGAGACACAAGTCCAGTGAAGACTCCCCCAGAATGGTACCATCCAACAGTAAGGCATCCCTGCCCTTTCAGCCCCCTCCACCCACCTTGGACTCTCTGGGACCATTGGCCCAACTTGCACAGCTGCCGCAGATGCCCATAGACCCAGAGGAGCTGTGGGTGCATGAAGGATGCATTGTATGGACCAGTGGAGTTTACATAGTCAACGGGAGACTGTACGGCCTGCAGGAGGCACTAGATGGAGCCAGAGAGACGGTGAGTGGCGTCTGCATCTATATCACCTGTCTTATTTTGGATGAATAGCATTTGCTGTATGAGTCTGACTCCTGTGATGTAGAATATGTGACCACACCGCTTGTTTTTTTTCAGCTTTTCAAATCATCTTTTTCTTTGTTATGAATGTCCTCTTTTCCTTTTCAGAGTTGCTCTTACTGCGAGATGGTGGGCTCAACCCTGGGCTGCTACAGTAAAGGCTGCACACTCCGCTACCATTACCTGTGTGCTATTGAAGCCGGTGAGGTGTTAAATTTTCCTGTGAAAGATCCTGATACATCCCATTGATCTTGATCATTTATTGAATATCGAGGCAGTAGACCCTGTTAAGTATTGATTTTATGTGTTATTTTCCCAGATTGTTCTCTCAATGAAGATAACTTTTCACTGAGATGTCCGAAGCACAAGGTAAAGAAGGAGAGGTTGGTCTTCATTTGTGCAGTTTCTTTTAAAAAACTCACTTTTTAACTATTTTTTTTCTTTTTAATGCTGCGATTTCTCACCTCCAATGCACTGAATCTCCTCTGCTGTGTTTTTTTCCCCCTACTCCTCGTCTCCTCTTTTAATTCAGTCTACCCAGAGTGCCCGGCCAGTCAAACCAGTGTACCCTGAGCAGTCAGAGAGAGGCTGAGAGAAACCAAGGGGAGGAAGAGACATCACAGTCTGGGAGCTGTAAGTTGAAACTCACCTGTTTCCCCTGCTGTGAATGTGATTTTTTTCACTGGATTTGTGATTTTAATGTTCCTCACATAATAATTTGAGTTACTCTGAATTGATTTTAAAAGGGAAATTCACAGTTTTTATTCTGTGAGCTCTTCTACCAGCTCTGCATTTGTTCACGCAGCCTGAAAAAAAAAAAATCTGGCTAACTGAGTGTTGGCATCTTATGTTATCACCAACTTCCCACTTCACAACCCAGCAGGATCATTCACACCCCACAAATGTTTATCTATATAATGATGCAGTTATCTCCACTAATGTGTCCTATACGATTTCTCTCTGTGTCTACCTTTTATTGTGTTTTTTCCCGATCGTCAGCTACTGTTATATTCGGAGGGGGAGGGTCTTTGAAAGCCTCCTGATGGAAACCATCACCCTGCTGCTCTTCTCACCTGTGCAACTGTTCTCCTGTCACTTCCCGTCACTAACGCCCCCTCACATTCAGACCAGCCTGTCTCCATGGAAACTGATACACAGACATTACCTCTTACTTACATAAAGCTGAGCATTTTGCTTTGTTGTAATTGGTCAGAATGAAAATATGGGATGTTTTCACAGCCATTTATTGAGCTAGTCTGTGCTGATTTGGTCCAATAGGGAAACACAATAGAACTATTATCTGCAGTGTCGTGCTTGGATGGAATACTGATGAGGAAGGACTTTCCATGATGAATCTAAACCATCTATGATGCATGTTTTATCCTATAAGACATAAAGAATGCCCCCTACCACCACACATATATATTATTTCCAGACCGTATTTATGTAACGTGATTATTTTTATTTATTTATTTATTTAGCTACGTGCTGCAAAATAATGACATCAGTCTGACACCTTTTTTTTTCTAGCAACTTCTAAGTTTAATTTATTTCACAGCTGGCTTTTTATATTCATTTATTTATTCTGTCATTTGTCTTTGTATTTTTCATAGTAAAGACAAAACACACCTGACAACCTCTTAAGTTTTTATTATTTTATATATTTTATTTTTTTTATATTTCAGTCCTTAATTTATTTTGGTATATTTTTATTTTATATTTACTTTTTGTATTGCATAATAATGGCACAGTGCATCTTGCAGCTTTGTTGTATTTTATTTGACTTTCCTGTGCATTAGTTGCTCTTAAACATTCAGCAATGAAATGCAGATATTTACTTTTCTAAATAGAAAATAGGTAAATAAATCCCCCACAAAGTTGCAGACTAACTGCTGGTGTAGTACACAACATGTCCTGCTTGCTGCAGCTTGTCTGATCAGATTTACAAAACATTTATTAATCTATTTAAATTTGAGTCTTTTTGGTGAAATGCTGTTTTACATGAAATCTTATTTATTTTATCATAATTTTTTTTATGTGTGTGTTTGTGTGTCCTCTCAGGTCAACTTGGACAATAGGAGGCGGACAAATGTGACGACACGACTCGCATTTGCAGAACAACCTAAAGGGAATGTACAATTTTTTCAACAGGAAACAGCATTATCTACATTTAAAACTACAGAGAAGAGAAACATTTTTTTATATAGTCATTGCTCTTTAAAGCAGAAAATGGAAAAAAGGACATGCAACACGGAGGAATGAGGTTGCAAGGAAGAGACTAAAGAGAAAAAAGTATTAGAGCGGATGAAATAGGACGAGGAGGCTGATGGAAGAATTAAAGGAACTTTGCCGTAAAGAACAAAAGAAACAAACTTCCTCTCTGGGCTTACGTTGATTTTCCAGACACCCTTAAAGCGTTTAACTTTTGTTTATCATCGTTATCATTTATCTTTTATTTGCTTTGAGGATGTGTACGGAAGCTGGGTGTCAAACCCCCAAAAAAGAGAGAATTTTACATCCTCTCACTAGTAGTATTTCATCCTATGCTATTAGTTATTATTTTAGTCATTATAATTTTGTATCATCAGTATTTACTCATGAAAATGAAATGGATGTATCTCACTTTATCTTCAGTCAGCACATGAGTTTAGAGGTTTATTTTTTCCATTCCCGGAGAGGGAAGAGCCAGAGTGGTGATGTCTGGGATGTCAGGGTTGAGTTTGCCACAAAGACATTATTGCCTTGGAGAACGGACATCTGTTGCCTTTCAAAAAGTCTCGTATGAGTGAGAAATGTGTGCGTGTGTGTGTGTGTGTGTGGGAGAGGACAAGAAAAAAAAAGCCGATATCTGGGTCTTTGATTCCGTTTTGGTCCTTTTTGAAAAGTGTTCTTATTTTTCATCGCTGGGGTTTTTATGGTACAGATAGTATTCATGAAAAATCAGATGGACCGTCTTATTTTTCAAGTACAAAAAATGTACGTAACGTGCAAATAGACAGAGACTTGTAAGAGGAGGAGATAACACTATAACACTATGGACTAATGCGTGTTTGCCATCTGTGAACCATGCGGGCACAGATGAAGGACTGGACCATGACAAGCCTTCATCGGTGTGAAACCACGTGCTTCATGCAAACTTGCACGCGACGTAACGCACCGGTCCCTCAGACAGTGATGAACACTTTGAGTTGAACATGGGAGATGGGGTCATGTGACCGCCTGCGAATGGCCACCCGCCCGGCCAACGTGAAGCGAGCCTAACCAAGTACTGAATGGTTTCAATGTTCAGCGGCACAGCAGCGATCTGATCGGCAGACGCTGAACACATTCAAAAGAAGCATTGCCATCGGGTTTAAAAGTAAGTCATACATAGTGTTGTCTTTATCATTTTTTATTGTTATTCTTGTAAAAAAAAAAGAACAAAAAAAAAGTCAAACTTAAAGAAGACAGCCACACTATCAGAACCATGCTGTATTAGAAACCTGTCAATATGTATATGAATTATGAATACACTTAAAATCCTTCAATTATGCTTCTTATTGCTTCAACTTTTTTATTTAACTTTGATTTATCCTGCTTTGAAAATGTCGGAGAGATGTTTTAGAGTCTGGATCTGGGACATCAGGTATCCTGGGGTGTTGGGTTTGGGGAAAAATGGTAAGGTGGATCGGTGCAGTGATGGGAGTCGTGCATCTGTCATGGTGATGGAGGGGATGAGGCCCTGCTTTACCACCTGATCTATGTCCCTACCCTCACAAGCTGCATGTAGGGAGTGACCAAAGGAACAATCCTGAGATGGGCCCTCGGAACATTATGGAATATAAAGGAAAACTTGGCCATCAAGGAGGGATTTGGGATAGAATGGCTCATCCACTGCAGAGAAGGATAGTTGGGTCAGGTGTTAAGGGTATGTCCCACCTGCAGGATGTCCACAGTGATGGGACAACAGTCTGCTGTCGTGGGACCTGGATAAGCTGGAATAAGCAGAGATTTACAACCCAGGTGCCTTAAAGTAGAAATCATGCCATGTTTTTGGATCTACCTGTACATTTAGAACAGGTGTTTTCATCAATACACTCATTTACCTGCAGATGAGCTGTGCTCATTAAATTCAGCTGGTTCGGTGACTGATCGGAAGAGCTGTCGGGCAGGATTTCTACTTTCTGGACCAGGAATATACACCTCCCGGATCAGGAAAAGGAAAGTCTGGGCTTCTCTGTTCAAGTTGACCCCATGACCCGACCCAGATGAGCAATAGAAAATGGAAGGATGTATTTATGCTTCTTTGAGTATTTTTGTTTTATTAATTACCCTTTGTTGCTTTCTGTGACCTGTAAGCTACCATCTATATCAGGGGTGGGCAACTCTGGTCCTTGAGGGCCACAGTCCTGCTATGAGTTTCCCTGCTGTAACACACCTGACTCAAATCAATAAGTATGTGCAGTTTGATGTGAAGCTCTGCACAAGTCTGCTAATTAAGTCTGAGACCTCTTAAAGACATCTTCTGTAAACTTGAGGGATGTGAAGAAGCGGGTATGGTGCTCACTTTTGGGTTTGGGCTGACACAGATGTGCACCAAGTAATCTGCATCTGTAAAATGCTCCTCATATGGGCAGTACTCTTCATGCCATCTGGATGTGAAGACAGAATGGTAGGCAGAGTCTGTATCAGCTCTCTGACTGTATCAGAAAGTGATATTTTCTGTTTCTCATATATATGGGGACTCGTTATAGAGTCCTCACTCCCAAGACAGAATTTCTTATGAGTGGAGCTGTTGGAGCGTCTCTAGTCCTCCTGGTTGTGGACGTTTGGCTTTTGGTTTGCCCTCGGCTGACTTTTGGAGCCATTTCTGTCACAGCAAGACGAATTTGAGGACCCAAATGCAGGACAGATAGAATGCAGGAACAAAGTTTGATCCTAAATTATATCTATAAAAACTAAACTGAGCTGAAGACTGGACAGAGGAAATGATAAACTAAGGAGTATAGATAAACTGAGGGACTGATAAGGACCAGGGGGAGTGAGGAAATCCAACCAGGTGAGTTAATGAACACAAAGCAACACAGGATACAACATAATGTAAAAGAAACGACAAAATAAAACAGGAAACCAGACTCAACTTGGATTACACAAACCAAAACCTTTTTATTGATCTTTGCATCACATTATTTATCCATTTTATTTGGAGTCAACATGTCATTTATTTTGCAGAGAGACTTCAGGTGGTAGAATGAGGGGTTTTACATTTCCTGATGGATTTACCTCTGTCACAAACAACCAGGGCTGGGGTCGATGACTGGTCTGGCACCAACACTGTTCCAGGAGACCAGTTTGACCATCTTCCCCAGTTCTCGTGTCATTTGGACACATCCAACAAAGTGTGTCTGCCAGTTCTGTAGCGGGAGATGCTCATTCACACACACTCCTCATAGTGTTTTAATCCTCTTCTCAAGCTCGTTATTCCTCATGCAGCTCGCTGTTCCAGCAGGCTACGAGACATCATGCCACTGGTGTTTTAAAGACAAACACATAGTATCCCAGTTTTAGTAACGACCAGTAATCTTTGTTTCCTAAAAGCCTTGAAAGATGAGAAAAAAAGCAGAAATACAAAAAGACTGCCAGCAGAAAAAGACCAAAGCAGGAAGAAGCTACAATAAAACTCAGTGTTTATGCAACTAAAACCTAAGTGCTAATACAGAAGGAAGGTGTGAAATGCTGATTAATATGATTCAGGAGCTTGTAGAAGTTTTTGCAGTGATAACCTGAAACCGCCAGACCTGGTTGCAGAAAAAAGTAGAGAGGTTTGAAACCTTTCAGGGGGCCTGCTCTGTCACCCTTAATTTACCTGCCTCAGGCTGAACAGTGGTATGTATTATCAGGCTATGACTTTCAAGGCTACTAAATTATAATAAAACGCTTCATTAAAAGATTTAAAAATCAATAAAATGTGTGAAGCATGTGTGTTTCTGTTATGTGCTTATTGCTTTTTGAGCAACAAAAACAAAGCGGTCTTTATGTTGATGTGATGTGAGCGTTCACCTGCCTGTTTTGCATGTAATGCACTGAGCTTCCCATGATGCATCACCACCAAGATCTTTTTTTTTCTAAATGTTTATTGTCTGAGTTTTTTTCTAAATGTTTATTGTCTGAGTTTATTCATTTACATTTCTGCATTTTCTAGTTTAACTAGCTACTGGACACTTATATCCCATAAAACAGCTACTTCTCTAAATCATCAAAGCCGTCAGTCCAAAACATGAACCTTGTCTGCACATGTTTGGGTAAACCAGCGGTAGCTGAGACTCTTAGTGGGAAAAGTTACAATCACTTTGCATCCCTCATGTTGGCAGAGCCCATCAGAATCAATGAGAAAGTTGCTCACCATAGTTTCAACAGCTCCAGCTTCTCTCACAGCTACTAATCCTAATATCCTATATAATAATATCCTCCATAATAATCCTATATGGAGTAGATACAGCATATAAGGGTCAGAACAAAGCAGTGAGACCCTTCTGCCTTCCTGTAAAATAGGTTTATTCTACTGGAAGCATGCACTGCTGCTTGGTGCTGCTCCTTGTCCTCTAGCGGCTATGTGACTGGCGACTTCAGGGCTTTGTGTGTCCAATAAAAATGGGGATGTACGGCGGCTTCCTGCTTGCCCCCGTGTGCACCCTCACTTGTTCTTGTGTATGTGTTAGAATTTGTTCATTTGTTGGATTGTAAAATTGGCAAATCAAGATAAATGTGTTTAAGAGAAGATGCAAGAGGAAGTATGATGTCATCAAAATGTGGCCCTTTGATGGGCTGACAACTCAGTTGTACTCCGCCTCTCGTCAGCTAATTGCTGGGATGGGCTCCAGTGTGAGCCTGAATTGCATGCATACTCAGGATGGGAGATTAGATTAAAGTCAAGATTTAATGCAATGATTCAATCTTTTGGACTTCCTTATAGACTATTTATTATGAATTGGCTTAAATTGATGTCTGTGAAGCGCCCTGAGATGACAGATAAAGTTTAATTGAATTGAACGAAGCAGTCTAGAATATGAATAAATGATGGTCTCAGTGTTGTGGAAGTGTTCTGGTACTCTGTTTTAGAACGCTACAGTAGAAATTCTTTAATGTTTTTCTTTGTGGCTCAGCACCACCTTTCAGTCAGGTTCACTTTGGGTTACTGTAACACTTTTTCCCTTTTTAATTTGGCATGTTTGGCATCATGACCCAGTTTAGGCCAAGCTGCATCTATTAAACAGATGGACTCACATTTACCTCTAGAATATTTTGGTGTACAGATTAGTTTATGCTTGACACAGTGACTGCAAGGTGTCCAGATCCCTTGGCTACACATATAAATCTAAATCATCCTTTCTGTGTGATGGAGGAAATGATGGAGAGTCTAACATTTATCTGGTTTTGTTTAGATGCATCGTAATAAGCCTAACCTACATTTATATAT
>JBAMHV010000022.1:3139924-3153206 GCA_037177535.1 Pseudomugil gertrudae
TATATATGTGTGTGTGTGTGTGTATATATATATATATATATGTGTGTATTAATGACGTGCATTTGATTAAACGTGCCTGGCTTTTTCTATGGAGGATAAAAAGTGCCACAATGAGATGAATGATGTTTGTCTGTGTGTGTTGGCCTTGTGATGGACTGGCGACCTATCCAGGATGTACCCCGCTTCTCGCCCAATGTGAGCTGGGATTGGCTCCTCCCCCCACCCCCATGGATAGATGGGTGGATGAAATGAACGAATACAGCACTGAGAAATGAAATGTTACAGGTTAATTACATATAAACAAAAATAAATGATTAGATATTAATTTTTTCTTGATGTCTACAAGTAAAAGCTTTCAAACCATCTAACGTGTCAGAGTGTTTTTCTTTATAAATTTATAATAATTTGTGGAACAAATTAATATGTCTCGATCAGTTCCATGTAGCACCGTAGCTAAGGTAACATTAAAATCATGACATACTTATATTTGTTTTCAGATGAATTAGATTAATTATGTTTACTTACACAAACCAATGTGTTATTAATTTAAAATTTTTTGAGAAATTTATTTCTTTCATGGTTTTTAATTACTAATATATTTAAGTAATTAATTGTAAATCTGGATTTACTTAAGATTAAAAATCATATCTGTTAGTTATTGTTAAATCTATTTATTATAGTTTTATATCCAATTTCAGTATATTTATTATTATTATTACTATAAATTATTCAATGCTGCATTTATGTCATTGTGATACTTATCTCCCTCCATACGCAAGGGGGTCATGAAATTGTTAAATACTGAAAAAATAACAATTTTTTAGGTCTAATTAAACCATATTTTATTTAAATTAATCATACATTTAATAATTTAGCCATGTATTCCAATTTTAATTAGGTACATTCACATTTAATTAGGTATATACATTTTTTATTGTGTATTTAATTATGTATTTGGTTGTCGCACTTTGTATTATTTCAGATACTTTGTCATTGATTTAGGAAATATTGCTCAATTTATTTATTATTAAATTGTTATTTACAATAATAATAATGATATATTTGATACAAAACATGCAAGAACACTCTACAATACAAACACAGAGCACTAAGTTAAAGAAAAGAAAAGAAACTCAGAGCGCCTGAAGGTAAGTTGAAGTTTATGAACATTTGTAAATTTGCATTTAAAAATGGAAGCAAAGTGATGTTACATGTAGTCTTATCGCTCCCTCCATGCAGGTCATCACCTCTTCTTATAATTCAGTCACCCAAATGCCACACAGCTAAGCAATTTTGTGCATCTATCTGTGTGTGTGTGTGTTGGGCCTTTCCTCACTGTGTCAAGGTCACATGACTACAGAGTTCCACACACTTTTACAGGCTGCAAATCTTTGTAAGACGGGGGGTCGATAAGAGGTGGGGGAGGTCGAATGAAACAGATCAAAATGAGTCTAGGAATCAAAATGAAAACAGATGGAACACAGTTGTCTGTTGTGGATTTATAAGGTTGGATTAAAGACGAGGGCGGGTGCCAGTGAGTGTGTGTGCAGCAGTGCGATATCCTCAGTGTGTGTGGATTGGATCATAAAGAGTGACAGTCACACGGCCCGCAGAGGTCAGCGTGATGGCCAAAATCCTCCATCATTCCCGCTTTCTGATGAAGAGAGAAGTGCATTCGGAGAGCATCAAGGAGACATTTCTTTCACTTTCGCACACTTTGCTCCCCAAAGAGGCTGAAATAAGTAAGTATTCATCTTTCTTTATCTCCATTGTTCAAACTTAATTCACTGCTTGACATAAAGTGCTGTGATTTATTGCGTCTGTCTGCTGGAAGGGTTCCACGGTGACAGCAGTCTTCACTTATTCTCCTCTAATTTAGCCGTCTGTCTTGCCACCAGTTACCAGCAGACTGTGAATCTTTATCACCGGCTCACATTCTCTAAATGTGATTAGTTTTCTTTCAAACACCTCACTAACAATCTGAGGCACATGTGCAAAGCTGCTTCTCCCTGGAAACTAACAACAGGCTGTTGGTATTTTTAGTGAACAACCTGACATTCTCCCTTTTCTATTTAAACCCAGTAATCACCATCATCTGTTGCTGTTAAACATTCATCTCCTCTCCACATCAGCCCGAGACCTCATTCACGATGGCGTTCCTGCAGAGGATGCGTTCCCCTTCCCTCTCCTTCTTCCAGACTGTCACGTCTCTCTTCCTGAGCACCGTGGCCCTGGTCTCCTCCTTCTGGTGCGAGGGGAAACAGAAGGTACCCAAGCCGCTCTGTACCGCCACCAAACACACCAACTGCATCCCCGTTCCAGGCTTGTCCAACTCCTCCAACATCCAGTTCTTCTGGGAGACCGGGGACGACCGTTTCGTCTTCCCCACCTTCCACACAGGGCTGTTTTTCATCTGCGAAGAGAACATTTATGCAGATGAATGGGGTGAGAGAGCTACATCAGTTTGCAGTCACATGAAATGACAACTTCCCATTGAGAGGTCAAAGGTTGCTCAGTATCTCTGAGCCCGGTCAGTCCTGCGCTTGAGAGAGATCATGCAGGTTGAGGAAATTAGTAAATGAGTAAGTTGTGAAAGGATTATTGCTCTGATTGTGCTTCAGGTGGCATGAAGCAGCATCATAACGGTGGCACTAGGGCCAGGTAGAAGTAGGCCACAGGAAGGTTGCAGATGAAGGAAGGTCCCCTTGTGTTCGTTTGCACCCACTGATGTGCGGCTGTCTGGTTACGTGCTCGGCCCAAAGAGGATTAACATCAGCGTGTGTTCTGCTCGTGCAGATTTAGACTTCAACAGCAGGACTTAATTATGGATTAAAAGCCAGGGAGAGAAAGGTTAACAGGATTCGCTAACATCGTCTGCATTTTCACCGACTCGTTCGCGGTGGATTTGCAGCCAATTGTAGGAGCTCAATGTGAACGATACTGTGAGCCCAAACCCAAACGTTTGGGCTCAGTTATGCTGAGTAAGCTTTCATGAGTCATGGTCTGACTCAGCAGGAGGAGGTTTGGATTCAAACACAGCAGAGCAGAAATGTGAAATTAAGGTGGTAAATAATCGTTTTTATATCATTCATTTCTGATT
Source organism: Pseudomugil gertrudae (assembly GCA_037177535.1). Classification (NCBI taxonomy): domain Eukaryota; kingdom Metazoa; phylum Chordata; class Actinopteri; order Atheriniformes; family Pseudomugilidae; genus Pseudomugil; species Pseudomugil gertrudae. Next base: position 3,143,025 of record JBAMHV010000022.1, read on the forward strand.
TATTCCTTTCTTCTCCTTAGTTGTTTCACATTACTTTTACTTTATTCATTTTATATAGTCACTGTGCAATAAGCTGTTTTATTTAAACAGCTTAATATTGATCCTAAGAGTTGGTGGAGACCAAAACCAGTTAATTTTTCAGTAAAGCATGAATAAGTCCTTCTATATGTATTTATCTGCAGTGCATGCAACATCTTTAAATGCTCCTCATGCACGGAGAAAATGGATGACATGCTTCATTTTCTTACGCTCTGGGTATTTGCATCTGTTTTCTTGAGTCTCAGCTTTCAGTTAGCTAAGAGCTGTGTGCAGATTACTGGAGCTGTCATGAAAACAGTTTGGTAATCAAGTCATAAAGAAGCTTAACGGACCACTGAAACAGTGATGCTATTTCTCTCTGTGTGCGTGTCCATGCGGGACTGTGCATACTTTGTTCTAAAATAGATGGAAAATCATGTTGTAAAGTTACATTTGGGATGTAAAATTTAAAACAAGGACCAAAATGATGGAATAAAAACAAAAGCAGTATCTCATATGGTGTTTTTCCTGCAGCTGCCTTCCTGCCAGACTAATGCCAACCAAATCCTCTAATCTCCTATCAAGCTCTGGCAGTGACAGCACTGTTACCTCAGTCTAATCGTGAAATAATTAGTCTCAGTTGTTTTTAAGAAAATAGAAATGATTAAGAGAAAAAAACAACACATTTCCTTTATTTTTTCCTTTGGTTTATTTTCAGAGTTTGTCCTTAAAAATCTTCTCTGTGTTTTTAGAGGAGAAGTGTCGAGGCTTTTATACGTTGACTCCAGGATCAGAGAAGGGTACGTTTACTCGTGATGATTTTCTCTTTGTCCGATTGATGGTTTAATGTGTTTTTTTCCTCATGTCTTCTCCTCCATCTGCAGCGATGATGTGGCTGTCGCTGTCCATGGAGCTCGTGTATATCGGCCTGCTGCTGATCAGCTGCATGCTGCTGTCTGTGCAGCTGTGCCTCAGGGCCTGGTTCCCCTCTACGCTGCGCTGGGGCCAGCTGCTCAATGCTTTTGCAGCCATCTTCACAGTCCTGGGAGGTACAGCGGTTATGTGTTAGTTTTTTCTGTCTAACAACCTGCCTGGTTACACATTTAATCCAAACGGCTTTCTTAGGTCTGCTTGGGATGGTGGGCCACATGATGTTCATGCAGGTGTTTCAGACCACTGCTTCAATGGGACCTGAAGATTTTAAACCTCACAGCTACGGCTACTCCTGGGCTTTCTAGTGAGTTCACTACAACTGTCATCTTTCATATAAAACTGCTCTGAACCACAATAATGAGCTTTACTCTCCTGAAAAGGTTTGGTTTTTATATAGTCTACTTGAATCATAATGGTGAAGCAGAGCTTTGAAACCTGATTGAGAGTTAGAGCATAGAAGAATAAACGCATTAAATGAATGCCTTGAGCATCGACCTTAATGAAGAACAGGCTCAAAATGTTCTCGCTCTGTTTACAGCCTTGAAATGAAATCTCATTGACTGATGTTTGATTAGTGTTAAAGCATGTAGTTCTGCAGCCGAAGCGACAGTGAGCTTGGGTAAGATGGAAATATGAAGCATTGCCCAGAGACAGTTAATGATGTGCAGATGCTTCCCAATCTGCAGCAAATAACGCTCGGGAAGGAAATTTGGAAATGCTGTGCTTCTTGCACACTATCAAACATGTTTGCAGTCCATAACTCTGAAGAAAAACTCTGAAGTTCTCATTGTGTGACTGATTTCCTCATGTGTACCTAGTTGCACCGCAGCTCACTGCTTCCTCTTACTGTTTAGTATTATGGCACATTACTAGGCCTGTTACCAGGCCCATTATTAGGCACATTTCTAGGCGTGATATGGGATGGGAGCCTTGTCTCATAAAGCAGAGAGTAGAGATGCTTCGATTGTGGAACCGCCTCACTCAGCTGGCAGATAGTAGGCTGACTAAAAAGATCCTTTTATGGGACTGTTCAAATCATCATCCCTGGGCTAAAGAAATTGCAGTGTAGGTCTGCACGGTGGCGCAGTTGGTTAGCACTGTAGCTTCACAGCAAGAAGGTTGCCGGTTCGAGGCGGGGGTTGAAATGGGAATCTTTCTGTGTGGAGTTTGCATGTTCTCCCCGTGCATGGTCTCCCGAGGGTGCATGGTTGTTTGTCTGTGTGTGTTGTCCCTGTGATGGACAGGTGACCTGTCCAGGGTGTACCCCGCCTCTCGCCCTGGGATTGGCTCCAGCCCCACCGTGACCCCGTTCAGGGAAAAGCAGGTAGAAAATGGATGGATGGGTTGAAGTGTAATTTAAAATTGTTACAACAAAGATTCTTTAATCAGTATAAAAAATGAAAATTGGACTTGTAAGCCTAAATTGAGAAATTACATTCAATACAAAGATAAATACCAAACAGAAAAGTTTGTCAGGTTTAATTTATCTAGAAAACAGCAGTCTCTCTGTGCTCAGTTAAGAACTGCTAGCTTACCTCTGGCAGTTGAAGTGAGTTGGTACAAAGGTCTGCCTGAAGAGGAGCGAGTGTAACCTTTATGTGATGAAGATGAGCATCAGTTTGTTTTTTACTGTCTTTGAAATTCTGATTTAAGATACTTTTTATTTGAACACATAAATTGAAGTAACCCAGATGTATTTTGGTTACCAGATTATCAAATGATGAGTTTTATGTTTTATAAGGATATTTCTGCTATTGTTGAGTTTGTCAGCAAATAATGATGTATCCTTTGTGATTTTAATGCAATGTAAATGATTTATCTATTTTCCTTTTTCTCTTTTTGTGTGTGGAGCAGATGATTCTTGGTGTATGTGAAGTGTCTTGTAAGCCCATGCGGGTCGGGCACAAATGGTGCATGACACTTCAATAAAAAATAATCAAATAAAAAAAAAAATCTAGGCCCGTTACCAGGCACATTACTAGAGACATTGCCAGGCCCGTTACAGACCCAGCTTATTACCAGCCTCTGCAGAGCTGAGTCACATGCATGCGCAGATTTAGATGTATTGGGAGAGGCATGTGTGTACGGTGAGGTTATTTGGTGATCCTCCAAAATCCACCTCCAATCAAAATGATACTTTAATAGAAATAATGTGTAAATGCAGCCCTACAAAACAATCTGTATCAGTCCGATGTCTGATGGTGGCGTTTTTTTTATTCATGGTCAAAAGATTTAAACAAAAGATTATAGCTGGACAAGGTGTGCCCCAAGACCAATTTAAAAAGAAAGTGAATCTCCTTTAGCTTTTTAAATGCTTAAAATCATATTCATATTCAGAATAATGGATGTACTCAGCAGCTTATTATAAATGTCTGCCTGAACCTGTCAATGCAGGTTAATTTGTCAGGTGTGTTGAGGCAGTAAACATGTGAAACCTGCAGGGCATTACCATGAAGGGCCAGAATCATTCTTGCTTAAACATATTTAGAAAACAGTACAATATCACAGCACGGTGCAGAGGACACATAAAAAAATGATTAAAAAAATATTTAAAAATTTAATAAAAGCAAAGAAATAAAATATAAAAGATAAAATGCAATAACTAGAAGCTGCAGTGTGAGAAATAATGTTTATAGAAATGATAGCAAATAGAAAATGTTTTAACCTTCATAAGAAGCGAAGCGTTTCAGCAGACATGTTGGGAATTTGTTCCACATTCGAGGAGCATGAAACCTGAACGCTGCCTCTTCGTGTTCGTGTTAGGACTCTGAGAACAGAAACCTGATCCCGGTGTCCTGAGGGATCTGGTTGCTTCATAACAAACCAGAAGAACCTGAATGTATTTTGGTCCTAAACCATTCAGTTCCTCATAAACCACAGCAGGATTTTCTCTGACGGACAGGAAGCCAGTGTAAAGATCTGAGGACGGGAGTTTTACTGATCCTGAGTGAGGACTCGAGCAACAGCATTCTGGACAAACTGCCGCTGTCTGATAGACTTTTTAAGGAGACCTGCAAGGACAGCGTTACTGGTTTAGTTTACTAAAGATAAATGCACAAGCCCTGCTGAGACGTCAGTTCTTTAATCCTCAGCTTGTTCTTGAAGTAAAAACAGGCCTCAGTCCCAGATTTCTGGCTTAGTTGTTGAGTTTTAACATCACTGTTTGTGTCATCAGCTGAATGAATGAAATTTTCATGCACATCTATGAGCATGCCCTGTTCTGTCTCCCTCAGCGTGGCCTGGCTCGCCTTCACCGTCTGCATGGCAGCCGGCGTCTCCACCCTGAACAACTACACTAAAAAGGTCCTGATGGTGGGTCCCAGGCGCACTTCCAGCCTCAACCCCTGCAGTTTTAACATTGTGGGACTCCTTCCTCCAGCTCCTTATTACACCCCTCCCAAGCCAGACATCACCCTTCCCCCACCCTTGTCTGCCCCACTCATCTCCCACTTGTCTCCCTACTACGAGCACCCCTCAGGGAAGTCACCTGCCGCTTCACCGAGGCTCACACACTCCCAGTCTCTTCCTCTCACACACTCCGACTCCTTCCCTCTTCCTCCATCCCATCCTGCGCCTGCATCCCCTTTCCACCGCCTGTCCCTTCCCTCTCCGTCTCCCTCACACGCTCCCTCCCGGTCCTTCCACATGATGCTGCCAGGACACAAGGAGAGCTGCTGCGATCAAGAAGAGGAGTACAGTCCACTGTGAACCTTCGCTTCGCTTAAAGATGTGTGTTTTTAATCTCTATTACATCAGAAGTACAGTTACTCACTCAATACAGTAGTTAGATCACAATCTCCTCTTTTATAGCAAACTAAATATAAGTGAGGAGGGAAGAAGTCGTGGGAGGAAGAAACAAAATCAACTTCAGCAAAAGATGAAAATTATGTTTTATTATTTGTAAAAATTATTGTAATCATCATTCAAGACACATTATGTTAACAAAAACCAGTATTAGACATACAGAGCACTATGGGAAACAAAGCATATTTACACATCACATCTCATACGCGTTGCCTTTCTGGCTTACGATGCAGACGCAGAGCTGGTGTGCTGCATCCATCACCAGACCGACTGCGTTATGAAAGCACAGATCATCCCTGAAACGTCGGCCACATGTCCTAAAGAACGGTGGACCATAAAAACCTTTGGGGTTGTAACAATGTGCAGTTGGATTTAGCTTTGGTTTGGTGTCTCTTCATCACTGATTACCAAGCAAATCTTTGTGTTGAACAAAAAGAAACTCATGAACAATATGTTGTAATTACACCACATGAAATAAGACAACAGCTCTTTCTGAGAAGTAAAACAGAAATGCATGAACTAGCAATAAAATAATAAACAATAACTAAAATGAAAAAATAAACCACCCATTTGATAACACTCTGTATGTATAAGTACATAAAAAACAGATTCAGCTCTTCAATCTGCTTCTGTATCAAGCCAAGATGAATTCATATTAATGGCAACAGTTTATAAAGAGGGGCGTTAAACATGTACCTAAATGATGCACGAGCCAGGATGAAGTACCACACAGGTTTCCGCTCACTGTTAATAAAATGATCACATCATTGTAACGTGTGATTAATTCACATTTAATTGATCATGAGTGAAGAAATATTGCAGACGAGCTGGACTTGTGTCTGCAAAGCATCTCTGCTCTCACGCTAATCACACGTTTGTTCACGTTAAACCCCTTTATTTGATCATGTTCTGCTTCCATTCTCCTTTCTAAGTGTTGAACTGCTATCTTCAAATATCTTTTATACGTGTCGAGCGTTATATTTGACCTAACTTGCAGCCTGCTTGCTTTGGCTTGTAAGGCACTTTGTGTTTGAAAAGAGCTGTGTAAATAAAGTTGGGTTCAGCTGACCGATGTGCATTCGTCAGTGGTGGACCAAAGGAATTTGTGATTAACTCGTGTTTAATCATCACGGCCAGTGCATTAGCTGAGCATTAATGAAGCACTTGATTTGTTACCCTCGTTTAAAAGTATTCCATCTTAATTTATCATCACGTCTCATAAACATTAATGCTTTTGAGGAAAATATATTTACTCCTAAGATGCCCTGAAGTGATCCAGCCCAAGTGTGGGTGGGAAATCCACTTAAATACATCTGTGATTGACTGAGATTACCTTTTATTTCAGAAATAGTCTCTACAAAGTCTGAATCTCTGACTGTTTGAAGGCAGACTCAGTTAAAAACTGTTTGTATTTGAGGGGATCAACGGGTCTGCTGTGTCTGTAGATGAATCGACATCAGCAGCTCAAATCTGAAAAACACGCAAACACAAACTCATTTGTAACAAAAACCTCAGCTGAACGAGTCAACCTAGTTTCTTTCCGCAGTTTTCTTGCGTAGCACAAAGTAAATGATGGAGGAGATGAAGGTGAGACCGAAGGCGATCCACGCCAGGATGAAGCAGTGACCGTAGTTACCGTCCTCCTGCAGGTGGAAGCGTTCTGTGTAGATGGAGGCTGCGATCATGATACACAGGCCTGAGGAAAAGAAGGAACAAAAACAAACATCATTATATCTGAAGCTACAGGACGAGCAGAGTAAAGAAATATGAGGAAAAACTTACAGGCCAGGAACTGAAAGATGCCAGAGAGGGTGAATCTCTTTCCTTTGGGGAGGGTGAATAGCTGAGCGGCAAACACAATAATTCCAATAATGGAGAATATGCATGCAAGCACAGAGCTGGCCTGCACTGCCTGGAGGTAGTCTGCAGGGGGAGCCAGAGAAAACATGAATGAACTCGTCTGAATGCATCTTCCAGAAAATGCATCGCGATGCTGAATGGCTGGAAAGTTCACTTAGTCTTAAAGTTTTATGGTTTCAAAATATTCACATTTTCAGGACAAGTAAAGACAAACGGGGACATTTTTATGCTCCAGCGAGGTGTTTACATCGTTATATTTATGCAACATGTCTGTTTCAGCTAAAAAAACATTGGTAATTCATGTTTTTTGTGTTATCTGGCTGCATGATGAGCTCCATATACCTGGAGCTTGATCAGATTTTGTATGTTTTGCTTTCTGTCTATTAAAATCTAAGCAATGAAACAAGATAGCTCTCTGTTATTAGGGGCAAAAAATACTCAAACATGTTTTTCCATTCCAATTCAGGATGTCTCACCTGTAGGGTAGCTTGGTCCTGTGGGAAGATCAGTGGAGTTCCAGTTTCCATTTTGGTAAATCCACCGGGCCCACACATCAGTGTACACGCCTGTCGTTGTCCACCAGGCCTGACAGAAAGAGAGACCAAACTTTTACCAACTTTTACTTTTTCAAACAAGTTCAATGGGGTAAAAATGTATTGAATTCAAAGAGGGAGAAGAAGAATGTGCGTGCTCAGCCTGTCTGAGAAGTTTTGCATATTTTAAATGTTTATGTAAAATGTGCATGGATGTGCGTTGTGCAGCAGGGTGATGACAACACAGCACAGCAGAAATGTCAAATATGCAGCCCAAAGAAGGAACAGTGGACCCCTCAGAGAAAAGGAATGAAGGGCCAAGCGGCAGACACCCAGCAGACAGACACCCAGTCATTGTGGGAGATTAACTTGTCATTGGAACAAGTCAGGATTATTCTCAGGTAAACCAAAATGACTCACATTGTCAATAGTGGCCACCAGAAGGAGGATGATGGTTAGGATGTGGAGGACGAAGATGCCAGCGAGGAGAATCAGCATGATGACTGTTCTGGAAACAACAAAAAAACATGTTATTAACTTTTTAAATTGTTTTTGTTGAGTGGATGTAATGCAACTGTGACAGATTATCATGCAAGCTGCAACCCTGTACACACTAATTCATAGTAACAAACCAAAGCCACAACCTAGCAACCAGTCAGGGAGTGGCTTCTGCACTTCCCACTGAGTTACAGCCAACTTCTCATGGAAAATGCAAACAAAGCTCATGCTAAGGTTTATATCAGGCGATGGGCTGATGAAAAGAGAGGAAATCAACCAGTAAAATCCTGGATGCACAGACAGGGTTTGTAGTGAGGATGACGGCGGTGATTGGGGTGTGAAGCTGATGGTGCCTGAATGAGTTTGGTCTTGTCTGGAGCTTAAAGAAAACCACTCCCTGAAATAACTGAAGAATACATGCTAATCCCTGACCTTGCTGATCCCTCCTTGTGTTTAACTATGCACTGTCAGACAGCGACACCCCCTCTCCAAAAAGAAAACCCAAAACAAAAAAAGGGAAAAGGTTTAATCTGTGATGAAAGCATTACTCATAAAAACATTGCTCAGTTAGTGTCATTTAACGACTGTATGTGCACATGAGCTGTGTTTGGTGCTGAGGCCACTCCAGGGAGGATCAGAGGCGGTGTCGCATGTGGAATGTGTTGGTTCTGTCCTCAGTAAGGGAGTGGTCAAGGGTTGGGTCCTCATGGACATGCACGCACATTTTCCCCAGCTTTACAACTGGCGAGCTGATCTGCATGTGATCAGACCTCCGGCTATTCCCCCACCTGCTTTTAACGGCTACAGCCTGCAGAAACGGCACGCTTGTGAATATTTTCTATGTGCAACATCATCCAGAAGCGCTTAGCAAATGAGTCCTCTCTAGTCGTCTTAACAATCTGATAAATATTCCCCAAAATCCACACAAACTTTCCAACTTTTCCACACAGAGAGCCTCTCCCATTTGGCATAAAAGCTGCACATTTTCCATTAAACAAGCCAGATTAAGGCTAGAGAACATTAGAAAAACATAAAAGCATGAATAAGAGTGTTGTATCTTGTATATGCAATGTATAAACTTTGATGCAACTCATGTGCAGAGCCTAACCTGCCTAAAGCTGCATATGTAAGTTAAGTCAAACAGTTTCTTAACACCTGCCTGCACTCTGTTCCTCATTCTCACTTGAATAAGAATTTAAAAAAATAATTTAGTAAATCAAGACAAAGTCTATTTAGAAGTTAATATGTGTTCAGGAAGAGTTACGGTAAAGTCAAAGGATATGTATAAAGCAGAGAACTTACTGTTAGATGGCTGTGTGTCTCTTCAGAGTCTAAATCCTTCTGCTCTAGATGAAACTCTATTCAGGCTGCTGGTCTAAATGCACAAACACAAGAAGCAGCCCATCCGCCCACTTTAACCCTGCCCTCTTTTCATGTCCACACCCCAGACAACCCTCTTGCTTGCTTGATCACATAATCTCTGCATCTTTGCACCCCTGCACCTCCTCCTGTTGCTCCCCATCCCGCCCTCCTTTTCTTTTCCCTCCTTTCCTACACACACACACACACACACACAGCAGAAAACAGCCTTTTTTCCCTTTGTGTTTGGCGTCTCATGTCTTTGTCAATCAGCTGACGCCGTCAGTTCCCCCTGATGACTCACTAACGTTTCAGCGGGGAGACTCCATAAACACTGGACTTTATTGACACCGAATGCTGCCATGGAAACCGATCTAATCACAACCACACAGCTGTTGCTGTGTGTACGTTTTATCCAAATAAACGTGGGCACCAAAGACTTATGAACAAGCTACTGACTGAGCAGAGGTTCTTCCTGGTCACCACCCTCTGTCTTTTCCCGCTTTTGTTAGAGAGGAAGGTGTTTCATGGTGAGAGAATGTTGCCCGTTACTGTTGAGGGAAATATAAGTGGAGGCAAACGAGGGGCCATTTTTGCTGAAAAGGGGGGTTTGTGAAGAACTTTCTAACTGTGGCAAATTCATTACACATTGCTCATTAGTCCATTACATTATTTCAGTGAGTCCAAGTCATCTGCTTCTTGAGCACATCATTTAGTTCAGCGTTTTATATCTTATTTGAAATCCTGTATATATGAGAAAAGATCCCCTGTTACAGTTTGACACAGTATAAATGGGTTTTAAAGAGGCCATTTCTGCCTTATGGATCATTTAAATAGTTCAAATTAAAATGAGCTAGTTTATTTACTGTAGTTCAGGGGTAGGGAACCCTGGTCCTTGAGAGCCATATATTTCCTGCTGATTTTCCATGCATCCCTGGCCCAACACACCTGATTCAAATGAACGAGTCAAAGGTTGATAAGCTGCTGGATCCATTTGATTTGAATCAGGTGTGCCGGGCCAGGGATTCAATTCAATTCAATTTAATTTTATTTATATAGCCCAGTATCACGACAAAGTCGTCTCAAAGGGCTTCAGACATAGTTAATCACACAACAACAGACATAACACACAATAAACACAGTAATGACTACACTAAACTAAGCAGACATCCTGTCC
>JBAMHV010000022.1:3155008-3168354 GCA_037177535.1 Pseudomugil gertrudae
GCCCGTTGTGAGCTGGGATTGGCTCCAGCCCCCCCGCGACCCCGTTCAGGGAAAAGCGATAGAAAATGGATGGATGGATAATAATGCAAAGGACATCCTTTCAAAAATCAATAAACATTCATTTGTAAAGAATATTTAGCTTGATGTGCTGAGTAGTTAAAGCTCATTCAGTGGTCTGGTGATCTTGTACGTATCTGCTATTTTAACAACTGGAATTGAGGCTCCAATCAGCAGTTACACAATGTGCGCTCATATCGGGGTTATGTTTGAGTTTGATCACATATCAGAGGTGGCAGAGTGAAGCTGAATGTCTGATTTCATTCAGTATGTCATCTTTCACATAACTGCTACTCTGTCCAGGAAATTCATCCTGGCTGTTAAATGTTTGCAGTATTTTTTTAAATGTCGGCTTTTTAACAATAATAAAGGGTAGCATCTGTGAGTGTGCACCATTTCGTGCTGTCCAGTTTGTATTTTGTTTGTTTGTTAAATGACCATGGGATCGTGGACTGTCGAGAAGACGGATATGACCCATCTGTTGGTTTCTTTTTTTCTCTCTGGGAAAACTACAGTTAATGGTTTAAATGCAAATACAAGTTTTTTGCAATGCCATGTTTACTTGATATTATCTTTTTTTTTAATGCAGCATACAGGCTGCCACTGGTCAGGTGGTTCACCATGATCATTAGCTTTGAGCTTGTCACTTTACAAAAAGCGAGAATTTTGTTCTTGCTCTGAAAGCGACAAAGAGGTAAAAAAAATGTTAGTTTTTATCTGACCAATTCATATTCCATCATCTGCAACTGGGCGGGGATCACTGCAAAGTAATGCCTCTGCTTTTACGTGCAATAAACTCGCTCATTTAATTTGAAAAAAAAAATTAAATCCGTCGCAGGTTGTGTAGGCTACGCACTGGGCCCGTGTGCTTACATGCTAAATGTGTTATAAAAATATTTAAACTTTCTCAGCACCTCAATCAGCTGTTTCATTAAAACTATCCTTTCAACCTGCATTAGCAAAACTGCAGAAGCAACAACAGCCTTTTCCGTGTTAACCACCCACACCTCAAATATCCGACCAATCACGCAATCCTGCTCAGAGCCCTTTAAGAATAAAGTTCTGCTTTACTGACACGACAAGAGCAAATCACAATCAATCCCCAATCACGCCCGTGGGAACAAAATTACTTTGTTTTTTTTCCAAATCTCATGTTTTCCTTGCTGGTACTGAAGCTCATGCACCTACCTGTTAACAGCAACATTACAATATACACTCTGTAAGAAACTAAGCTGGAATCTATTACTGATAAAACCGTTTCTAGAAACGGTGCCTCCCAGCAGATTAACACACTCAGCGCTTACCTTGAGACAGACACCCTCTGCTTGCCCAATTTGCACTATAAATGTATCTGGGAACTTTTTCCCTAATAAAAAGGAAACAACTTAAATCCCAGCTGTGATCTTACGTTTGTAGGCATCACATTGGCAGGGTCAGGCTGGCTCTGTTCACCACGAAACACAACTTACTGAACAATGTGGGATCATTAAAGAGCTGAACCTGCTATTCAAAAATCACTGAAACTGAACTGTGCTGCACTTTGACATTTTACATGGTGCAACATGAGTAATGAGGCCTGCCAAGAGGAATTTACCTTCCCACATCCACACATAGTCTCCTAGCAAAGCCCTGCATTCCTAATTAACATATTTTGAATGCACTGGTAATGTTAACTATTCATCTCTTTGACATATGTTAAATTATCATGAAAAAGAGCATCAGATAAATGCCAGATATTTCATGTAAACAGACAAACAAAGCACGCAGCAGGACAGATTGCTATTTTAGTTTGAATAATGGCCAAGTCCCGTCATTAAGGTGTTCATGCGGAGGGTCTGCGAAGGAGCGTTTCAACACAACTGTGTGAAACAAAACCAGCAGAGCAGTGCCTACATGCCAGCAGAGTCAGCCCAACCACAGCCAAGTCACCGCCACTTTACACAATAGTAAAGCTTTCCATCTGTGGCTGACTGTCTCACTCTGCTCATTCCTTTGCCCTTTTTACACAATGTCTCACCCTGCCCTGAGATTTCTACACTCCTCTTGTAAAAACAGCCTGAGAGCACATTAGTTGGTTTTCTGTGTGTGATGTCAAGAGAGACGTGATGTGAAATGCCCTCCAAGGGAAGCCAAATGTTGAAACCCTCGTTTTACCCCAGCCTGTTAGGTAACTGGAAAAGTTCACCATCACCCACATACGTTGTGTCACCAGGTTGGTTGTGGTGGTCACGCATACCTACATGGGCCCCTCCTCATTTCAGTTCAGAGGCCCCTGTTTCTGGAGACACTTGTGTTTATTTATACATGCTGCAGAGTTGTTTAGCTCTGTGGAAGTGAGGAATCACCATAGACTATGGAAGAAAGAAAGAAATTAAATAAATAAATACAAGCACTTCATTCCACTTCATGCCATTTGTGTTGCTCAGCACTAAGATGAATACTCCATCCATCCATCCATCCATCCATCCATTTTCTACCCCTTCTCCCTGAACGGGGTCACGGGGGGGCTGGAGCCAATCCCAGCTGACATCGGGCGAGAGACGGGGTACACCCTGGACAGGTCGAGATGAATACTCATTCCCCAGAAATCACTCATTCACAATGTGTGTATGCTGTCACATTCACATTGCACAGTATGAAAACACATGTTCAATTCATATTCTCTTATAACTACAATCAACGTTGTCTGTTTATTTCATTTATTTATTCATTTAGATACACCCTGGACAGGTCACCAGTCCATCACAGAGAGACAAATAATCACACACATTCACTGTTAAGGGCAATTTTAAATGACCAATCAACCTAACATGCATGTCTTTGGATGGTGGGCCGAAGAGAACCTACACCCACACAGGGAGAACAAGCTCCACACATAATTGTCTGAGCCGAGGCTTGAACCAGCGATCTCCTTGCATTAAAGCGCCAGTGAACCACCACACCACCGTGCAACCCTCCTAACTTCTTTCATATGTTAAATAGAAGTTAAGTTTGTCTCATTGACACTGCTTCTGAGATATTTATTTTTATTAAATGTCATTTATTGTTAGTCTACAACCAAATAAGCTGTGTTAAATGTATAATTAACTAGTAAAAATAATTTTAGATTAACCCTGCAACCCTGCCTCACTCCTGCTAATAGCTAAGATAAGTTCCACCTCCCTAACCCAAAACTGGAATAACCCTTACTCCATCTCTTTCTATGCTGCTGGGCTCTGCCAGTCTATGATTAAGTCTCATGACCACTACAGGTGGCAGTCTGTCACTATTGTGTTGCACAGGAGACAATAAATGTGTGGTTTCAGGTTCTGTGCTCTGCCTTTATGGAGGAAGCCCCCCTGCATGTCACAGGGGCTCTAATCATCTCTCTCCCACAGCTTGGTGTCCTTATGAAATAAGGTGTTGTCTGTCAACTACCACATCCAGTATTAGTAGGAGTCGTTTCAGGAGTGTTTCTGAGCCCATGTTGTGATTTCTACCACAGGTTTAGGTACACGTGCTCAGGTTTGTCATGCTTCTCTCATTTTGTGAGTTGGGATGTCATGTACAAAGTCTATCCTGATTTTCCTCAGTGATGAATGACCTCAATCTTCCTCCTTGTTCACTAATATACACACACTCTTCCTCCTCTGTTTCTCTGTATGTGTTGGTCTGTTTGAGATGATATACATATTCCACCTCTAACATCAGAACTGGTAACTGGATCAGAATGCAGCCAGACAAGCTAATACTACTTTTCATGCTTGTCTCATGGGAAATGTCTCCTGATGGTCTGAATCGTTATGTTTAGAGTATTTTTTCATACTTTGATCTCAGTTACAAGAGGAACAAATGATTCATAGTGAAATTATTCAGTTAAACATAACAGAGTTCCTAAACTGCTAAACTGTTTACTCACAGTACCTGACTTCCTCCTTGCACAATATAGTTTCAGGGTGTATTTCAGGTATAGGGCCTGAGGAGGGTACTCCTCCTGAGTACTAGCATCCTCATTCAAGTACATCACATATTTAGTCCTTTGCACCATGATACCTATTTCTGTGTAACTAGGTCCTGTTCAACATTTAAACTGTCATTTGGTGGTGTTATTAGATCTAAAATATATTTATATCTACCTTGTAGATTGTGAAATATGATTAAACATAAGAATATGTATCATCCAACCTGAGATGACATTGTCATAAAGTGGCACTATATAAATAAAGTTCAATTGAATTGAATAGTTTCAGATCAGCTGTTGAAGGATGCTGCTTGTGCAATGTAGAGGACGTCTCCACAGGAAGCTATCCATCAACTCTAATAGTGACTCAGTTCACATTACTGGTAAATAGAAACTTAGCTTTGTCAACAGAACTACCTGGCACCTCTTTCTGAAACCGTACATGCATGCGTTAAACGTGCCTTTAAAAACTAAAAGTATCTGTGTTCATTTTTCAGTAAAGAGTTACTGTTGATCATCAGTGATCTCTACTAAAACACAGTGGATATCCAAGGCACTCCTTCTAATGGTAAATTCTCCTTTTATACCCAATCCTGACACCCTCACTTGTAAAAATATTTCCTGTTTTTACTTTGAATCTGTTATGCATTTCAGTAAACATGTTGCTGGTATTGGATCATAACTAAATATAGACAATGGACAAAGCGTCCCAGTAGGTTTCTGAATAATAAAGCTCATTGGGTGGTTCCTACCGTTGTCTTTTTGGCATAGTCATGTGTGCAGTCACTCCCAGAAAATACAAAAAAGGGCAAAGAGTTGAAAGGGAAGCTATGAGCATGGTAGCAGGTGATTGACATCTATTAAACTCTAAACTGCCTGTAGCTAAGAGCTAACTGAACTAACTTGGCTCTAACAGGAGCTCACTAGCTGATGGAGATATGTGGGCTAAAGGTAAGGCACACTGTTAGCCAGTTCGGTATTGGATACCTGTCAATCATAAAGACTCACCCATAATTATGATTAATTTTACAATTAAATAACATCTAAATGGATACGTTATTGAAATAAATCCTCCTCCTCACAGCTTTCATGAAGGTAAACCTAAAATGTTTTTATCAAACCAGGCTGTAAACATGTTTATTTCTGATGTGAAGTTGATCTTTTTAACATGGAAGTCTGGGGATTTGCTCTGCTTTGGGGCCCCTAGTGGATGAGGGGGGAACTGCAACATTTGTATATTGTATATTGATTAAAGATACAGAATACAGATATAGAAAATGGATGGATGGATGGATGGATGGATGGATGGATGGATGGATGGATGGATGGATGGATTTTTTTGTAGTTTTCCAGCTGTTTGTTTTCTCTCTCTGGATTTTTTCAAGCATGAAGAGAAGAGAAGAGAAGAGAAGAGAAGAGAAGAGAAGAGAAGAGCTGTCAGTCAGCTACAGATGCAGAGATAAACTTTGAGTCAAGGGGAGTTTAAAATCAGATTAGGATCAATGAATATGTGATGCATGTCGCAGAGAGAGATTGTCTTTCTGAGCACACAGCCTTGTAGGAAACCAGTAGTCTTCAAAACTACAGCACAATTATCCAGAGGGGTGAATTTTCAGTCCCAGCCACTGTTTACATTCAATAAGGACGAGAAAACCACACAGAATTCCTTGTATTTAATAGAACCAACCCGTTTCCATGGTTACTGGCCAGGGGTTTTCAGTCTTGATTCACTTCCTCCCCCTTGAGCGCTCTTTTTGTGAAACTCTCCCTCCTCACATTACTACATTTAACTCCAGCTTCTCCTCACGTGATTTCTTCCCCACTTTGGGAAAAAATGTCTGCTCCTCCAGACTCTTGCTCAGTGCCACCCCGCCTTTGTGACGCTCTTCCTTCCCTCTTCAATGAAATCCAAACATTATGGACACCGTACTTACGCTCTGTTTCTAAGGAAAACAACTCCTGGTAGTAGCTAGGCAACCACAAATATGAGTCATCCTACTGCCGCGCCCATCAACTCATCACCCCCCCTACAAAATTATGATCCTCTTTTTGAAGTGAACATGATTTAGTCTGTGTGCATTTGTGGGGTTTGTTTAAAAAAGCACGGCAGTGCAGGGAGAGCTCTGTTACTGTGTAACACGGCCTCAGCTGACAGCATCGTGACCACAATGCACTGATAAGATTATCAGTGTGGAAGCTTCTGGCGAATCAGATGATATAGAAAACTTCACAAACTGTGACAGTGACATCTGTAATACATTTGTGCAATATTGATCTGCTATACTGCTATCCAGTGAAATAGTAATGGATGTAAATAAAGGAGAGGAGTTTAAAAAAATCAGGGCAAAGGTCATATATGATGTTTGATTTTGGGTTTATGGAGGGAGAGCTGTCAATTTGGAAGAGCCATGTACAAACATGGTGCACTGTTGCCCTCTACTGGACAAAAGTTGTAGCTATATAAAGGTATTGAATTTTGTTTGCAAGCCAAAATGATGCATTAATAGGAATAAACATGGATCTATGTGATAGATACCTAATAGCTAATAATAATGGTAATGACAACACATCATGTAAAACATAAACTTCCTAACAAACTGTGGAATGGTGGTAAAAATTAGGTTTCTTATTAAAAATAGATGTTATTAAAATAAATGTTCATGTCCACATTTGGATTACTTTTACTTTTAAACACAGAGAAAAGTATTTTCAAAACAAACTATCATTTTTAAACAGGGAAATTTGTGGCTTTTTGGGTTTTTGTTTGTTTGTTTGTTTGTTTTCTTATAGAGCTCCTTTGATATATCCAGTTGGTGTTGTGTTGTTATGCATCAACAATTGTTTTGTATAAATTATTTTACTGATGTTTTTTGTTATCGTTACAGTCTAATATTTTCCAAGTTATCATCTTTTAATGACATCATCCAAATTTAATCACTGACAAAGCAAATATATTATTATTCATTTGATCTGGTTATTTATAGTAAATGTTTAATAATGCCACCTTTGTTTTGTTTGTTGTATTATAGTTTATCTCGGTTTATTACGAGGGTTAAACAGAGTTTTCTTCCTCTTCTTGTGGGTTTTAATCTGTTGGTAACAGCTTCTAGCGCCAACTACTGGTCTGATGTATGACACTGATTATTGACAAAAAATATATAATTCTGGAACCCTACTGCGCATGTGCCACTAATTACAGTTAATTAATGAACAGGTGTGCTGACAGGAAGTCTACAAAAAATAGCGCCTCATGTTCATTCTGTCCCAGTGTTTTGGTGCATAGAGAAATACTCGTATTGGCGATGCATTTAAAACAAAAAACACCTTGCTTTGGTGTTCTACTCATTTTCACCATTTCAACAATAACTTTACCTTCAGTAGGCTGGTGTGAAACCGCCTCTGACTCCTTCCAAACACCTCATTTTCCGGCTCATTTTAATGACAGGACCAGCCAGATAACGAAAGGTCCCAGTCGACCCTGGAGCGGTGAAATCAGGCGCAGATTGCGTCTAAGATCGAAGCCTGGAGCGGAAAAGTCGCAACATCCCCATCATTCTGAGAACATGGAAGACGGAGACACTCCTGGGGGTGTAGCAGGAGGAACCTGGAGGCCTGGAGGGAGAGTCAATCCCAGAAACTTGTTTCACGCGAGTTTAAAAAGCCGTTTTAAACGAATGGAAACAGACTGGCTGTTTACGTCACACAGCTCTACAATGGGAAACTGTAGCAGGGGTTACGTCAGACACGTCGTCCCTGGCAAGTTTTACATCCCCGGTCAGCTTGAACCAAAAATGCCGCACCTTGGCTATCAGGCAGACTCTGCGGGTTCAGGTAAGCTGCATGGGCTCGTGCGCTGGCGGTGACCTGCACACGTGATCTCTGCTGTCCTATTTATGAACTACATACAAATCACTACATAGATGAGGTCTAATCAGCCTTTCAAAGTGTTTTGGCGTTCCTAATGTGTGCATGACGTGTTTTAGATAATGTAAATGTATTGCAGCAATGTTAATTTTTAATAATTTAATAAGGTAAAACATAATCTCAGCAGAGGTAACCAGTTAAACAGGGGCGCGTCAATAAATTATGCAATAGATGATGAAAGATACTTTTAAAAACACGTATTTACTCTGGTATAATCCTACATTTTATAACACCTGACTCAGGAAATGTGTACAGGAAAATTCCCTTTTTTTTGGCCATTTAACTAAATGTAGTAATGATGGTAATTATATTGGTAATAAGTAATAATAGTAACAATAATTTTCATACATCTACTGTTTGGTGCATCAGAATAGTTTTAGTGCAAAAAGACCCCACAAGTGGGAATAAGGCAACATTTTAAACAGTTTTTTTCCATTCATAACAATGATGCAGTAGGTGGCAGTACCTGCATGATCTGTTAGGTATTAAATGGTTAGTTAATCCACATTGCACATTGTTAACAGGAAAGTGCAGACTTTAGCCAAGCGGCCCATTTCCTTCCACTTTTTAGAAAATGATCACCCACAGGATGTTGCTGTGAAAGTGCTGCACTATGATCAAGTATTGTAGAATCTTCCCTGTGGTGGTGTAGCTGCAGGAAGGAGAGTTGGACCTGTTCCTTTATGTAAAGCACTTTGTGATTTTATCTGTGAAAAGCACTATATAAATAAACTTTACTTACTTACTTACTGATACAAAGAGTGGCTAATCTTAGCGGTTTGAGACATTCAATGCAACAGGAAAAAAGTCCTGCCACATAATTTTTCAACCTTCTACTTTTTTCCTTCTAACCTCCATTTTTGTTAGAACAATGGCACATGCATGTATATGGTGGGACTTTTAACATGCGAACATCAGTGCATTACTTTGAGAAAAAGGTTTTAAACAACTGTTTTTATTTTAACTGATTAAAAGCGAGGTAAATAAAATGCTCATGTATCTGCAACGGCTGTGTTTTCCTCTCCTGAGACTGCAGGAAGTCAGAGTGGGAGCTATTTCAATGTGTTTAATAAAAATCCACTTTGAGGACGCTATGTTCTCTCAGACACAGTTTGTTTTGTTATCAAGCCCAAGCTCGGGAAAGTCTATCGAGGATGAGAGGTCAGCGGCGCAGCAGCTTGGAGGAGAGCTGGCAGAAGCTGCAACCTGTGGTGGAGTGTGGAGACGATGCCATGACCCTCACTGTCAGGAGGAGACGAGCTGTGCAGTTGCTGCTGGATCGAGGTGAGGCTGTGCTTCATGCGTTAGTGTAACGATGGGAAGAGTGTTGGTTATGAGAGTTTGGTGATGTAGCGGTTTGGATTTCTGGACCTACATCCAATATTTGTTTTTGTTGGTTGTTTTTTTTCCTTTACTATCAGAAAAACATGATTTTATGTTTAAATAGAAAAAAATTGAACATCTTTAGAATATAAAAGCACTTTGTCAAATAAGGCTTTTTAAATCTGTTAAGCCATTAATGGCTTGATCACACTGTAGTGCTTATATGCTCATGAAATTCCTTTATGTAACATGAAATGTAAATACATCTCATTAGGTTGCTGGCATGTTGTGGCTATGTCAAGCTGTTTAGATTGCTGTCAGTGAGCTGAATCTCTGCCGTTACTGAGAAGTTGATGCACATTCACCAACATCTTTATCAGGTCCACCCTGCAGGAACCATGGTAGACCCCCTTTGGTCTTCAAAAAGCACAGGTTCAGCAAGGTGATCCTCCAACTTTGCTTCATATGACATGAAGCGTTGTAGTGAAAATGTCATATCTCAGAAATCTGAGAAAGAGAGAACAAGCTTACAGATCTGTAGCTGGTCCATATCATCCATACATCATGCGTTACAACTATGCTGTCATGAGGGGCAGATGCTTTGTCAGAGGGGAGGATGGCAGATAATGCAGACATGTCCTGCTAAAAAGGTACTAACATTAGCTGTCTTACACAGGAATAACTTAAGAGTAAGGACTTAAATATGAGCACATACATAACGTGTAGCATTAAAGGTAAATTGAGATTATTATAAGTAAGGTTCAACATTTGAAACCAGGACGAACAAACTTGTTTTTACAGGAAATGAGTGTCATTACAAAATGGTTCACTTTTTTATTTATACTTAGTCATTTTCATTATTGTTGCAATCCAGCTTGTTTTAGTCTTTTTTTCTGTCCTTCTACTAAAAAAAAAACCCCTGATTTTTCTTGTTTGTCCTCCAGTGAATGACTCGTCGTTGCCCCTCTTTCAGCTGCCACCACAGTGTGGTTACTCTGTTGAAACCACATGGGGAGACCTCCGTCTGATGGCTCAGTATGATGCCTGCCACGTTATTCAAGAGGCATGTTATTTATCAGTCACATCATTCAATGCACAGTTTAGTTTGAATAAGGAAAATTTGAGCATCAAATTGCTAAAAAATCTTCACTGAACTGTTTCAGCCTCTTAGTCATATTCAGGATTCAGCTTCCCCTCTTTGTAACCATAGTAGGATGAATCATGAATGGATCATAACCCAGCACAGTATACTCTTTCACAAGGAAGTTGGGGGATTTCAGATGTTGACTCAGTCTGAACAGTTTTACATGCATGGCTCTTGTGAATGTGAAACCCTTTTAGATGAAAGCAGGAAATTTAGATCGATTCTGTGATATTGTGTTTAATTTAGAATGAAGACTATGTGTTGCCTTTGCTGTGGAGGGGGACTCCAGTGAAGATGTCCTGTCCAGTCTCTCAGATGAAAGCTCCAGCAACAGAGCCCCCCTCCCTCTGCTGCTCCCCATATGGTATGACTGTTAAAGTAAATACGCAATCTGCTGCAGAAGAGCCCAGCATTAACGGTGAGTTTTCTTTCCAATAGCATCAGAATACACTGAAATGACATTGCCATTTTTGTTTTCACTTTTTTTTTGTTTCCACCGCAGTGAGAGGGGAATGGACCCCTGTGATGCTGTTGGCTGAACAATGTGGCTACACTTTGGACAAACAAGATGCAACGATTATAATTGTTGTCCCTTTCATTTCATGTGGCATCACAGTAAAGGTGAACATCAAAGTGTATCAGTGAAACGGGCTCCTAAATGCTGTGGTTTTTCCCAGTGAGGCTTACAGTGAAATGTTCTGGTCTTCCTTTGTAGGATGGAAAATTCACACTTGCCCTACAGATGGGGCCGAGGATCCTAACGTTGGCCTGTCCCATCTCAACTCTCGATCTGTCGTTCGCCCATCATCTGGCTGACAGCCCCTCTTATCTCACCGGAAAGGGAACCAAACCTGTAGTAGGACCTCTAGAGTCTGTGCCGTGGATCCCACCTTTCTATCTGGCTCCGCCCTACTATCCCCACCCCACATATGAGCACAATAATGCTCATCCTAAAGGGCATGATTCATACAACCCTCCCACTCCACAGTCTGTGACTCCTGAGGCTGCTTTTAGTTTGCAGTCTCTTCCTTCTGTTGGCTCTCTGGTAAGTGATCAGGACCACTATTTCCAAAAGATTCCTCTTGGGAAACCATATGACAGCTCAGAAGATTTGGATTTGGCATATCCAGATCAAAAGCGGAATCAGGAAGTTCCCATCTTGCGTCTCTCAGAGAACCCCAATGCCGAGCCGACAAGCTCTCCAACTGATGTTGATGCTCCTCGTTTCCGGCCTCCAAGCCATGATTTCAGCCCATATTACCACTACTACCATCACCCCAAAATTCCTCTTCACGCCGCTCTCCAAAACCCAGTTCCGGGTCCAGGGGTTTCTGCGTTGTCCTCGGCTCCTCTGAACCATCAGTTTCAGCCTTTTGCTTTGGATGTGCAACAGTCTGCGAGTTTCAGCAAAGATGCCTCTGGCAACACCTCTCCACCTGAAACTACTTCCTATCCTCATGCTCTCCTCACAAATCCTCGATTTCTTCACAAAGTCTCAGCACTTAATGCTCCTTACCCTCCACAGTCCTATCCATACCACTATTTCTATTACTTTCCACAGATTACTAAAGGTGTGGCTAAGAAGCTGGGTCTCTTGCATCCTGATTTGGCTGCATCTGCTAATTTATCCTCTGTGCGCTCACCAGCACATGACAAAAGCAGCATGAATCCACACAGAAATGCAGATTATACTGGCAATGTGGCCAATGTTGAGTCAAATCTGAGTGATAAGAACTTTTCTGCAGCTGTGATTCCTGCAGCGCAGCCTCCAGGCACACTGAGTTACCCCCAAAAACCAGACCCTGTTGCACTTCCCCCTACTGATCAACCTGCTCTTCCCACTCCAGGATTTATCTATAATGCTAATCCTTACCAGTACT
The DNA here is from genome assembly GCA_037177535.1 of Pseudomugil gertrudae. Classification (NCBI taxonomy): domain Eukaryota; kingdom Metazoa; phylum Chordata; class Actinopteri; order Atheriniformes; family Pseudomugilidae; genus Pseudomugil; species Pseudomugil gertrudae. The sequence continues at coordinate 3,167,277 of JBAMHV010000022.1, forward strand.
ACTACAACCCTTACTATAACCAGTATCTTATGTATTATGGACCCGAGTCTTTGCAAAGTGTAGACAAGCATGCGTCTCTAACTTCATCCAAAAATCCAAATCCTCTGGCACGAGTATCTTTCCCTTCAGTTCAGGATCCATCTCATCTCAAATCTCAAACCACGGATTTACCCACTAAATCCATGTATGACGTTCAGAGTGAACTGCTATATCTTTACTATTACTACCTCTACCACCAACCTCAAATGGCCAAATACAACCAGGGGCCAAATCCTCCAGGTAGTAAGTACTCCAACAAAGCAAGTGGATATAACGGGATGCAGCGGTTTACTCGTGCCTCAGAGACTGGACATCCCAGCATCCCTCTGTCTCAATACAATCCCTTTCATAGCCTGTACCCCTACTATGTTGCTCAGCAACATCCTCATGGACAACATGGTCCATACTATCAGCAACGCAGTGGAAATAAGGCCAAAGAGAAGCTGGATAATAAAATGGGAGGTAAATGTGTTCAGTTGAGATTCTAGCTTTAAAGCTAAATTATTTTTTAACCAATTCTTTTGAGATGTTTGTATTGTAGTTATAGTGGCATATGATCACAGCTAGGGGGGCAGAGGGAGGCCCGGCAGACCAAGGTTAAAACGTTGCTAAAGTGAAGTAATTCTGAAGTAATTGCATGCAACATGTCTTATGCCTGTGAAGCATTTCTTGTGTAACCTGTTCTTCGCTCTTCAGGTCACCACAAGCCTAAGCTGCACCCTCCTGTTGTCCCACCCTGCGGCTTTGGACCTGTGTCAAACACTGACTGTTCTAACCAATTAGGCTGTTGCTCGCGTTCTGTGCAAGGTGGGTGTCTCTCTAAACAAAACTGTTGAAACCAGTTTTAACAAGGCTGATCTGAAACCTGGATGAATTCTGCATTCACTAGTTGGTGTTCATTGCTATCTTTTTTTTTTTTAGTTTGTACAATGAAGGTAACAGGATTCAGTTTTGAGTGTGTTTGTGTCTGAGTCAACAGATGGCACAGTCGGGCCATATTTTGTCTTTGCAATGCCTGACTCTGTGGTGGAGCCCACAA
>JBAMHV010000022.1:3172628-3209707 GCA_037177535.1 Pseudomugil gertrudae
AAATTATTATTATACCTTTTTATAATTATTATTCTCATATAAATAATTTAACAAGTTCTAGCATGTCTAGGAGCAGTTAATCGTCGTATTTAAAAATAAAAGCAAATAAGTGAAGGACGGAGGAGGGAGCTGTATGGGGGTGGTGGTGCTGTGCTATGGAGAGGGGGGCATTAGGAAAAGGAGACCCGCAGAAAGGCAGACTTCAGACCAGCTCATCCCCTCAAGCTAATCCCGCCGTCAGGCTAAAAATCTGATCCCGGATCAGTGCGCTACCACTCTCGCCTACACTACGAGTTGGGACTCGGACCAGAGGAAATCGTGTTCCGTCGGTGGCCAGGTCGGCACGCCAAGACTCATCCATAGCAGACCGCGGTGAGGGAACGAACAAGAAGGGAGTGAATTCAAGAGGACGGCTGGTAGGAAACACGGAGGAGTTTAATGCAAAACACACAGAGCTGCGCGAGGACAGACGGCAAGCTGCACGCGCTTAAGGAGTAGTATTACGCTCAGCTAATTTCCAACATTTTCTAGTCTTGGCAGCGAGAGTGTGCTCTCTCCGAGCCACATTTATAAAGAGAGCTAGCGGAATGTAATGCTAGCAGGCTAGCTAATGTTAGCTAGCTAATTAGCTCGTCAGGCATCCGGGAGTCGGACGTGTGATCTTTATTTAAAATAGGTCAATTTGGCGTCGTTGTACTTTTTAAGGAAAGATAACGCTGCTCCTTTTGTTGGTCTTTGTGCAAGATCCTATCTTAGCTATAATGGTCTGCCTCGCATAGCTAACGCCAAGTTAGACAATAAACAGTGTAGGCTTCCCATATTGATGAGAATTTGTTCTATATTATCCGTCTCTTGTGGAAAAGCCAAGTCCATCGTGAATATCCAGCTGTGAAGAATTCACCAGGACACAAAGGGAAACGAAAACAAGATTTTTGACTTGTGACTGCCGTCCAATGTTAATGTCGACCGACGTTGCATCTATTATGCTACCCGTTAATCGGGGAATAATGGACCGCGAAAGGGACATTGATACAGCAGCCGCCGGAGCTCATGCAAACCCGGCCGGGGGTCCAGCGGCTGTCCGGGGAATGAAGCGTGGAGACCCGGAGCCCGACGCTCAGACTGCCGCTGCCCTGACTGACTTGGCCGGGGCGGAATGCAAAAGACCAAGGATAGATGGCACCGGGAGCGTGGTTGCTGACATCGGACAGGTATGGACGCAGTGTAAACACATAGGATCCATTCCTTACACACTTTCTCCTTTTTTTTCCTTCTGTTTTCTGCTTTGTAACAAATTACCACCTTCCTTCCTTATGGGGTTAGAAACATTATTCTCTAAGCATCACTAAGGAATGATGTTTTGACAGGGCCCTCTTTCTCACCCACAGCATAGTCATGCCATCCTTGCAACAAAAGAGAAAAGGTGTTATTAAACCAAAACGAGACATTTCTGAATAGTAAAATAGCAAAATATCCATTATTGAAATACTGTAGCTGTGCGCCTGGAGCTGCTCATTGAAGGGGGAGTTTGACCAACCCAGACAAAGGTAATATGATACAGGCTCCATTGCTATGACAGTCAGCACCACAGCAAAGATCAGAGCCATTCATCATGCCTGACTCTCACAAAGTAAGCCAGTGCTTTGTCACATCTTACAAGCTATTGTGCATCCTTACATTATTTCATCAGTATGGAGAGAGTTAACCCAAGCCGTGCTGATCATGTTTAAAGTCACCACGATCCCTTTTCACATTAATCGCTTCAGGCCCCCCCAGATTGTGGCTAGGTGTAAAAAGAGAGAGGCAGACAGGGATTGGGGGAGGGGTCACCACAGTGAAAGACAAAGAACAGAGCCTTTTGCTGGAGGCTGAAGGAGCAAAGGGGGCTCAGGGGGCCCTCCTTAACACGGGTCTTCCCTGCTTTCATGACTCGACAGCTGAGACGGCAAAGCTTCAGCAGCCATTCTCGTCTCTCCGGACTAATCTGTGATGTTACAGTAAACCAGGGGGCCGCGTAGAAGCAGGATGCACCTCTCTTGCTATTTATTCCTCTGTCTCTCCACATCTCCGCACCACACATAATTCTTACACCTACACACACATGCTTCTGAAGTGCCTCTAATCTGATAGTACAAGGGGCGAATTTTAGCTGACGTCTGGTCTTTTAGTTAAGAAAAACAGCAGGAAGAGTGGTCGAAGGGCAGGCGAACATGGCTTGAGGTCACCTGTGTGTAATTGAATCCAGAAGAACTGGTAAAATACTTTTAAACCTAAGAAGCTGAGGGAGTTTCACAGATAGATGCTGATGATGTGACAATGAGTGACACGGCACGGGGAGGATTTGCACTGTTCATCGGCCGTATCGATCGCTGGACATGCAAATAAAATGGATCGGAGCAGAGCGACGAGCAGATGGGTGAATGAAAGGTGAAGGAGAACATGATCACTAGACAGACACTGGGAGAGACCGAGAAGTGGATTAAATGTTGGGGGTGCAGCATAAAGAAAGGGAAAGCGTGCGGTTTAAGTGGACATGATACACAAGTGGATTGCAGGAGAGGAAAAAAGACTGATTGATGGCTTGGATCCATCAGGAGAATGTGATAAAGGATGAGAGGAAAGTGATGGATGACAGGAATTGCGTCGGTTGGGTGAGATAAGCAGGAGGATATGGAATGAATTAAAATGAGGAGCTCAGTAGCAGTTTGTGCTGAGGATGAGAGGGTGGGGGGGTGACATTGAGGGTTTATACCTGCAGTCCAGGCAGTTGGAGTTTTATTGGCAGTCTGTGTTGCTGCACGGACGAAGAAGATGGGGTCTGAGGGTGCTGCTATGACCAAATGCCCCTAACAATTACTACAAGATTCCCAGTGAGACGCAGCGCTGCTGACCTTCCAGGCCGGCTTTAAATCAGCACTGTAATAATAAACGAGAAAACAGCCTCCTCTCTTTGTTGCTTGTGCTGCCCCCAGCTCTGCACACACACACACACACACACACCCCTGCTCCCCAGTTAACGGCGTGTGTCCTCTGATTTGTTTCTTTCCACCCCCACCCCCCTCCCCCCAGGCATATTTCCATATTGCTAATTGACTCTTGGTTTGCAGGCTTTCATTGAGGCAAAGCACCCCCCCCCCTCCCCCTCCCCCTTGTTTCGTGCTTTCTCTTCGGTATGCTACCCCCACTGTCATTTTTTTTTTATCTCCATTTTTCAGTCCATCTCCCAGATCTGTGTAATATGTTCCTTTTCTCCCAACTGCACACGTGCCCTCTCTCATGCTTGTCCCCCCGCCTCCTCTTCTTCATCTTTTATCCCTCTTCCTCTCTGTTGGTTGTATTGGTGCATCTCCCTCAGGCAGTGCTGTGGTCCACTCAGCTGCAGCCAGAGTACAGTTTCCAACTCTCTCCCTCTCTCTCTGTACTTCACTCTCGCTGATTCGGAGAGCCGATTTGTCCTATCGTTGGCAGTAAAGAGGCTTTGTGTCGCGCTAACGAGATCAAAGCTCATTTAGTAGGGGGCATTAACCAGACTGATCGCTCTAAAAGGCCAAAGCAAACGAGGGGGCAGCAGGCAAAGGAGTGGTTGATACGGAGGTTATTTCCAGGAGTGAACAGTTTTTGTTAAAATAATGTTAACCACAAGTTATAATGGCTTTTACTGTATTTGATGGCTTGAGCCTCAGTAAACGAGGATGGATGAATGCTGTGCAGATCTGAGTTTCTGTGAAATTGCATGAAAATTTGCATGTGCGAATCTTGTTTCAGGTATCAATATGGGTTATTATTGCTTTGATCTCCTTTCCCTGTAAGAGAAAACGTTACAGCGAAGCCATTTTAGTTCTTTTCCGGTAAGAGAAATTATGTATGATTTCATTTCTGATCATGTGACCCACAATGGAAATCTTAGCTGAAGGTTTTTTCCATTAGATTTGTCCCAGCATCCTCATCATCATCCTCCTCCTCCTCCTCAGTAGAGCTCTGTGCTGCTGACACACATTTAATACTTCAGCACTTTGTGTTTTACTGTGATGTAAACTTTAAATTAACAAGGAGGCTTCTCTGTCATACACATGTGTCAATTGATTTTCCTTTTGTAAAACTAATCAATCATATGGTAGTTTACTGTTTGGACCCAATATACTGATTTCTTCTATATGGTCATTTGAAATTAATATAATTTAATGTAATTAAATTGTACTATGTTAAAATGTTAATTTGGGACGTATTGTGCAGATAAATTAGTAATACAGTGTGATAAAGTTAGAGGGGGGTTAGAATAAGGCAGGAGTTGTGGTTCAGTCTGTGGTGACTTGGGTTAGTGTTGTGTGTTACAGAGGGTTGCACTCATTTCCACGTGGTCTCATATTAGCTTCCCTGTGGCTGTTTAATGATTGCTGTTAAACTTTGAGCCACAGCGCAGCAGAGTCACCCTTGACTTTTGAACTGGAGGCGATAAACTAAAAATTCTCCAGACAACGTTGCTCAACTCGTATTGTCTCTCCTTCTCTTTGTTCCTTCACCGTGCTTTATCGCCACAGGTGCAACAGTTGAGTTGCGAAAGCATGAAAGAATAATGTAACTGAATGAGGCCCCCATTCAGACGGAGGAATTAACCATTTTGAGCTCACCTCCTACATTACTCATGTAAAAGGACACTGAATCCAGCTCCTTAACGTGGCACTTGGATGTTAACGCTCCCGTTATGGTCGCCGTGTCACAGCTTCCCCGCCCTAAATGTCTCCTCCCCAAGGCTGCCCTCAAACTGTCACATGTGTTCCCATCTCCACCCACACACACAGCCAAATGTCAATTCAGTGTTTCCCTTTCATGGGGGGGGGTCGTTGCTGATGCATTGCCACAGGATTGTTGATTGTAGCAGTTCGAGTGTCATGAATAATGCACGTTTGGGTCATGAAATCTACCTGAAGGGCCAAATGTGTGTCATGAGTAGCCTCTTTTCAATAGATCGTGTAGTTGTGCTGTTGGCTTCTTAAGTTGGGGGTTGGATATGGATTTGCTTGTATGCTTATCTTTATCCACTGAAACTGACAGGGAACGTTCTACACTTACCATTTTTATAACTTCCCTGTATCATGTCCCAAAGATACAGGGCTTTATGGGCTCTGTGTGTGTATGTGTGTGTTTAGGAAACGGATTGAGAAAGATAAGTTTGCCTCTGTTTATTAACTTATGACAGCTTAAGCTAGCAGCCAAATGATCAAATAAGTGCTGTGCTGAAAATCTGCCCCCCCCCTCAAATAAAACCATAGATTGCAGTGTGTTTTTAAGCTTTGATTTATTAGCCACTGTAACATAATCCATATCCATAGTGCACTAAAGGCTTTGTCTTCTCAACCTGAAATAATTAGATCTGACAGAGAACAATGAGGCAATCTGTGGAGCATGTTGATGCAATTTGCAGGATAAAAGAAATCCTCTGCAGCAGTCAACTTTATGGGATTTCAGACTTTTAAATAGTGTAAAATAATTGAATTAGGTTGTAACAGTTATGCTCACAATGTAGAAAGTATGTATTTGATAAAGGACAACATCATTAAAAATTTAGGGATAATTTATAAGTGACGTTGGTGCTAAGACCAGCAGTAGCTGCACCACTGTAGCTGCTTTCTGTTTTATTTGTTTAGAAGAGTTTTTGGTAAGACAGTTTCTGTTATTTGCATAAGATTGAGCTATGTGATTATAATAATGCTCAGTATTTATCCATTAAATAACCCGATGCACATTTAAATGATGAAATTATGTAACATTTAGATTTATTACATTTAGAAAACGATGCAACCCAGGAATGCATGAACATCTGCATAAAGTGATGTGCTGCGTTTAGCACTCTAGTAGAGAGGAAACTGTCCACCTGGTATGTTCCAGAGCTCCAAGCTTTGTGAGATGTACCTTTGTTGTGTCAAATATACCGAAGACCCTCATTCTCAGAAAATATGTTAAGTAAAATTTAAAGAGAGAAACAAATGTAGCTGCAACCGTCTCTCTGTAGACATTTTATTTTTCAAGGTAAAGTAGTAAAAGTGCTGTAAAAATATTCTGTTTCAGGTGGAAGAAGCTAGTTCATTCCTGCTTAATTTATTTTCCTCTGTTTATAGTTTTAGTACATACAAGTCCACAAGAAAAATGTAGTCGTCACACTATGTATGCAAGAGTCTTTTTGAGTTTGTGAGTTAATGTGCAAGTCCACATAACTGTATGCTAATACGGCACCAAATGAGCATGTGCTGGAATAACAAGGTTCGCAATTTAAAAGAATAAAAAATCAAAGGATAGAGTAAAAAAAACACATGATGGCTAATAAATACAGATCTGTTGTGCAAGCAACCTTTAAGCAGACTAAAGAGCAGTGAAATAAGCAACGTCACCGAGTGCAGATCCACAAGGGAGCCCAGTTCTGGCTTTAGTTGCCTTGTTTGTCTGTTCTCGAGTGTCGACTGTCTCTAGTGCATCCATCATTTCTGCTTCATCCATTAGTTTTGCCGGCCTTCTGGAGGATGGCGCATCAATCACATCACTTTCTGTCATCAGCGCTCGTCTGCATAATTCCCTCTCCTCTATTTCTGCCACAAATGTCATCACTATGCAGTGCTCTTACGCTGTGACTTTTATTTTCATTTTTTTCCTCCCCAGTTGGTAAATTTGACTTGATAGTTTGAACTTCCTGCTAAGCCTTGAGCTAGTGACTGTCGAGAACCACCTGGAGATCTCCTCTGCTGAATAATTAACATCTAAAATCGGAATCATGCAGAAGTAGATGTAATAACATTTAGCTTGATCTTAAAGTTGAGTGTGCAGTATTTTTATTGTGACTCAGCAGTATTTGTTATATAAAGCTCTTGTAGCGCAATTAAGCATTTGCTAGAGAAAGCCATCCCCCTCTGTGTGTGTGTGTGTTGTAATCTGAGCTCTTTTAGTCTACACTGTGGCAACTGGTGTGTCCATGTGTCGTTTTCCAGTTATTCCGTCCGCTGTTCCTCTGGTGTGGGTGAGTAGCATCAGATGGAAAATTAGTGCTATCAAATCTTTATCCTGAGGCACTTAACTCCAAATATTCCCGCTGCTTTGATCAGAGGAGCATCTTCTGCACAATGTCTCACAATCTGATTTGAACCTTAATAAACAAAACGAGTTATGCTTTTGTAAACACATTGGGGTTGAACAGAACTAAATCGGTTTGTAGGTTAGTCAGAGCGATGAACTTGGTCTGTTGCTATGGGGTCACTCGTTCCCGTCCAGCGAGGGCCACCATCCAGCAGGTTTTCAATGTGTTCCTGCTTCAACACATCTGAATGGAGGTAAATGGATTTAACAGCCAATCAGGTTCTACACGTTGCTATGGTTACATGATGTTATTTTCTGGAATTAATCATTCTTAATTAAAGGATCTTTATTTGAGTTTACATGAAAATAATACTTCCAAATTGAGGTATCTATGAAAACACCTTTATTCATCTCTTAATCCCGCTTTTAGAGCTGAGGTTTGGGAAGGGTTCTGATTGGACAGAGGGTGACCGTGATGCACTTACGTATACCGAAAAACAACCAGCTACTACCTGCTTGTTGTCTTTTTGGCTACAACAAGAGACAGAATCTATGTGTGTCATCGTGATGGGATAAGGTAACAAGCATGCGTAGAATGACCGGAATTAAGTTGGAGCAGAACTAAATTATACTCTGAATTGTTATTTTCATTTGGAATAAGGTGTTAACATGTCATTTTTAATCATTTTAAAGATAATTTACTTTTTATTCAGAATTGAAACTCATGTAAACATGGCAAAGGACTTATTAATTTGAATGTGGTGTGTGTGGGAGCAGGAAACATGGAGAACTTGCTGGATTACGGCCTTGGTAGGGCTGGAATACGTGACCCTGATGTAGAAGCTGAACCTCTTTAAACCCAGCCAACATACAGACGTAATTCTTTCAGGACAGACTTTGTTTATTAACTATAAGGCTAAAATAATGTGAAATGAATGTATCAACAGATGTAGCACCATAATAAAATGTAATAAATAATAGTATAAAGGAAGACTCATAGTGGAATTATCATATAGAGTCCCTGAAATAACTGTAGCTGGATTGTAAGCTTACTGGATGAGATATAAATGTCGGGAAAATGTCTGTAGTGTGAGATATAGATCACAATTAATCCCACGGAGTTGAAGCAAGCGTTGGCAACAAAAGAAAGGAAAGCGTGACAGTATTTCAGTCCACTAGACAGCAAAGTCAAATGGACATTATGCATAATGAGCCTAGTTTACCACGGCTTTACCAGCGCAGCCAGAGTCTCTATACTAAACTATCATGAAGATGTACTTCAGGTACAAAAAGACCAGGTAGAAGGACAACAAATATCGCTTTCAGTCTCAGCCCAGGCCCTTTTTAAATGATTGGATTGGTAGAGTTTTTTTTAAACCTTATTTAGCATTGAACCGCCTCTGCAACTTTTGTTTCTGTTCCTGTGAGGTAGTGATGGCATCTGTTCAGGATGTAAGCTGCAGACAGGGCAGCAGGCTTTAAGCATTGGTAGAATGCTTGTCCTGCTGGATTGAGATGTCTTAATGCTCACCTCATGACCAACACAGCATAGTGGCGGCTTTAAATATCAATAGGTCTCTCACCTCGCAGTTTTACTCCCTAGTTTGGGCTTTTGTTTAAAAACAATACATTTAGAAAGTTTTTTGCCATTTTGTATGGCCTTTGTTGGCGATAGCAGCTGGTATTTTCTCATATATATATATATAAAATCTGACACCATATTGCCATACCTTGGCGGAGTCTTATTCCTTGGGCTGTTTAGGGACCACTGGAAGCCTGCAGCAGCATGCCTAATTACCCCTCTAGCCCCCCACTTCTGCCTCCACCCCTCTCACCATCTGTTGACCTCATGTCATTTTGCCTTCCTTCACCACTGCTGCTGCTTTTTCTTCTTTCAGTCCTTCCCATTTGCTTTGGGTACTCCTCAACTTCTTCCCTTCTCCTAAAATAGCAAGTTGGAGGGGGAGAAAACCAGAGAGAGAGAGACGCCCTTTAGTTTTGCAGAGAGAGAGGGAGAATGTTTATAACCATCTGTCTGATTTTTTTTTATTTTTTGTGCTATGGCTGATCCACACCAGTGCAATTTTGAAGCCTTGTAGTCAACCAGCTGGCGCCTTCAAAAGACTCCTCCCTGCTCGTAAACTATGTAGAAATAACCTAATGGAAAGTGCAGAATGAAAACATGCAGGATCCAGGCAATTTTTTCCTTTATCTAACCCAGTGTGGCAGGCACATATGAGAGACCTCTTTCCATACTTTAAAATACTCAAAAGCAATGTAATGTGGACAAAAAAAGGTAGTGTGTTGGCTTTAAAAAAACTAGGATTCAGACCCCCCAATCCCTTCTTCCACCCCTTAAGAAAATATAAATCACATGGCATTCTTCTCTTATGACTCATTGTCTCCATTTTGCAAATGTTTTATTTCTCTCCACTTTCTTTACTTTGGCTGTTTTCTTACCCACATTCCTCCCCCTCCTCCTTCTGTATGTGTCTTTCTCTGCTCTTATTTTCATCTTTATTCTTTTTTCTTGTCTGTCCTTCCCCCCTCCATCGCTGTCCAACTCCCTCCCTCTTCTCCTGCAGACAGATTGATTCCAGATGTTGCCTAACTTCCCCCCTCATTCCCATCTTGTGTGCTGCTCTGTAAACTTTTCCCCTTTCTTCTTCTTTCCACTCCATGGACCCAATGGTGACTCTACAATTCTCCAGTTTGGGTTAATTTTGGTTTACAGTTGGCTGCCGTTCCAGTTTTTTTTTCCCAGTTTTTATCCCTAGCCCACTAAAAACACCCTTAGCCTGACTGTGGAGAAGACAATCCATCAACCTTTGAGTTTCCTAAATTATATGTGCTAACTCTGGTTTTTGGTCCTCTGAATCAACAATACCAGTTTGAAATGCAGCACAGTATTGGTATTGCTCCTCTTTACATTTGGAAAAGGAAGACTTTTTCTCATACTCGCCGATATTGCCTAGGGCTCTGTAGATGTGAGATTTAGCTCTGAACAGCCCCCGTATGCTGCATTTCCATCTGTTCTGTGTTGAGCACCAGCAGTTTTCTACAGCCGGTATGCTACTTCAATGTAAGCTTGTCCATTCCCTTAAAAATGCGGCTCACCAAGGAGAGCATTCCCCACGGGGACGAGGCACGAGGGGGAAATTGGTTCCAGATGAAACAGGAAGTGGAGAGGGAAGACAAAGAAAGGACTGTTTGAGACGGGGAAAAGGGAGGACGGGCCCCAAGTCTGGATCCGTACACACACCCCAAAGTCTAAGTTTGCAGCTCGCTTAAAAAGAAAATAATTTCTCTTTTCTATTCTTAACATTTTTTCTTTCCATCTTTCTCCCTCCCCCCACATGGCTTCCCTTCCCACTCTGTCTAGACGATTCTTTTCCTTTCTTCACCGCCTTCACGACCCACATCTGTATTTGGTCTTAGCACACCGATCTCTAAGCCTCGCTCTCACAAAGGTTGAACTAAATAAGCCTAGTGCTTGTGGATTAATGACCTCTGTCTGTTTATACAAACTTTGTGTCAGTTTGCTGCCACTGCAGCCTTCAGTCTCTCACAATTGCCCTTGATTGGCTGGATGAATGCTATTAGGAAGTGATTCCCGCAGCACGCAGGTTGAGGTCAGGGCGAGGAGGTTAGCTCCGTTGACACTCTTCAGAGGCCAAATCTACTTTTCTTTTGTCACACCACCCACACAAAGCTGTTTGCTGAATGGAGGAGAGGAATCAGGCCAAAGGGGATTTCACAGAGTTAAAATATTTCCTGATAAGTTGGAATTAAATCAGCAGTTCTAAAGACGAAAAAGTAATCCTCTCCTCCAAGACATTTCTCTCCATTACCCCTTCAGACTTTCCCCTTAACCATCACCCTTCTTCTGCTCCCTTCCCCCCATTTCTTGCTTAATAAGACTCATGCCTGAGCTCTTCATTATGAGCAAAGGCATGAATCCCACCAGGCGGTCATGTTTTCTCTGCAAGGCATGCCAGCAGGCTAGAGTGTGCCGGACTCATCGCTGCTGTCAAAATATCATCGTTTAGTTAACTTTCCCCATTAATCCGGACCTTCTCCCGCCGCTTCCCCTTTCTCCCCCCCGTGCTTCATCTTTCTTTTTTCCTGCTTTTGTCTCCTTTTACCGAAGCACTGCCGGAAACAATGGGGCACCTCGCCGGGGCAAAAATGACACAGAGAAAATAATAGTTGCAGAGAAAAGAGTGAAAGAGACAGAAATAATCTAATTAAAAGTAATTACAGAGCAATTAACCACAACAGTGGTTTCGGAGGAGGCCTGATGAGGAGCGGGGGCTGCTGCTGGGTTTTCATTGGTTAGCAGTGCTGGATGAAAGTTTGGTAAGCGTGAGTTATGGGTTAGCACGGGAGGATCTTCTGTCTACATATAAATGGGAGGTTTGCATATTGTTGTGCATCATGTAAAGTTTTTAAGTGTATTTCTTTGACTTTACAATGGCAACATGCACAATAGCAAACAGTTGGAATTTACTCAACCTGCTGTAGATGTGTTTTATTTCAAGCTGACACATTTATTCAAGCACATTTCAATTCAAAAGTACAAGTTTTGGACCATCGCTGTACAGCCACTTGTTTAAAAAACACAGCTACTTACACTGCTCTCATCCATCCTGTTGTCTCTTTGCAGAACAATGAGCCTTTAAACCCTGGTTTCCATGGATACCCACCTCACAGTCAGGTAAGATTAGCATTCCCTTGCAAATCTCTATAGAAATAAATAAAATCAGAATCCTTGACTCTTGGCAGATGTTAGCGTTCACTCATCTGGCTGCTCTGAACAAACTAAAACACACTTTGAAATGCAGCCAATCAAATGCTGTTTGTTTGCAAGATGAAAAAACATGTTCCGATATGTAAATGAATCACAAAGGATGCATTTAGTTTTGTTTCGTTTGGCAAAAATGTTTGAAGTAAAATGCATATTTTTAGCGAGTGTTTCAGCAGCATTCATCACCCCGGTGAACTCCAGCTGCAGGATCAATATAAAGAGCTGCCATGTTCTCTTGCATCTTTTTGGGAGCTCATAAATGATTTCGCTGGAAGCGAGAGCTGCTGGTGACTAAGCTTCTCTGTCAAAGACTTTATCCTTGGAATTTGGAGAGAAATTATGCTATCACCTGCTTCGAGCTAAGCTCTGCACACGCTCCTCATGCAGAGGCTTTTTTACGAGACAGTTCATATCCTTTCACACTTTATCCTTCCCTGTTTCTCCATTTTGCTCTCATTCTCAGTGTCTCTCTGTGCATATTGCTCTCAGTAATGAGTGCCTTATGTGTGTGGTTCAACAGGAAAGTAGCTGTCTATTTTGTTATCTCCTTGCAAGCAGCAGTGCACACTGATCAGCCCAAACCAGCTCAGGACCATTGTTTGTTTGTGTGTGTTTGTGTGTGTGTGTTTAAACCCTCTCAGTTTTTCTCTCCTTTTTTATTGCTTGCATGTGTGCGTTTGTCTTGGTATGTGTGCCTGTGTCTCTAATTTGTTTGGGATGTGCAGCTCTCTGTCAGTACCACAGGAGGGGAGTGTTGGCCTGTGAGCTTGCACGCCCCCCTAGCCTTCCTCATCTTCATTGCAATTCAGCCGATCCTCTACCTCATCCTTTTTAATGCCTTTTTCCCCCATAATATACTCTGCTTGACACGTTACCTGTGCTCTATCTCAGGTACCTCTATTCTTGGTAATACAGCTCTTGCGGGGTGTGAAAGCGAGGCACTGCAAAAATTGGGCTTTAAAGCTTTAGAGTTCATTTTATTTAGATGACGTTTCTTCTTCCATGCAACAAAGCTTGACGGTGAGATGAAAGGTAATGAGGAAGAGGTGTGGAGCTAAGGTGGAACAGATGTAGAAATAAGTTATTTAAGGTGGCTTGCCTGCAGGGCACAAACTCATACAGACTTGTATTTATCTCACCTGCATGAGTTTATCTGCTTGCAAGATGAGCACAACCGATTCGTGGTATACCTGAACCCCTCCAGTCATCTGTTAAATTCACAGCTAACATACACTTCTGAATGGTTTCTATAAATTATTTAAAAGTATATTTTTTCTTAGTATATTCTGCCTATGAGCACATGTATTGAACCTCTCCAGCACACTGCCTGCTGGTTCTCAAATGGAGTTAGCAAAGCTAGCTTAGCCAGATTGGCTCGTCCTGCACTGCAGTACATTTGTTTTGGTAATGCTCCTGCCGTATATTATTTATGCATGTTTGAACTTCCCATCGGTCTGTCTGCGTCAATACAAGTGTGTTACATGGTGACAGGCTGCTGTGGGTTCTTGCTGCTGCACTGTGTGAGTAGGGTGGGAATATATGCGTGGGTGTGTTCAGGGCTATTGCTCCTGCTCTTTAGATCACAAAGGATCAGGGCTTGGCGACACATATTAAAACACATGTGGTCATAGTTGCTGTATGTTCAGATATTTCTTTAGCTGTGGTGGAAGTCTTATACCTGTCTGTAACCATCAGACCAGTTACTGAATTATTACTAGACTAGCTATGGATTATTGGAGGATGCTGTCCTTGAAGAATGCAGCCTTTGTTTAGAGTAGCTGATGACTATTGGATGGATATAGCCCTTTATTTGAGCCATGTGTGTTTACCAGCCAAGGTACATCAGCATGAATGCAATCACAGCACATCTGTGTGTGCATTATTTGCATGTGTTTGTGGGTGATTGCATGCGTTTATCACTCTGTTCAGTCTGTGTACTTAATCCTGAGATCATCCCCTATTCATCCTCTCATCCTTCTCACTTACAGCCCTAATCCTGTCATCCCTCGCTCTATTTTTTTCAGCTCAGTTCTTTATCCATTTATCTGCCTATCCTGTTATCTCTCGCTCACATCCACTAGCCCTCTGTCCCTGCTCCACCACCACCACGATTCCAGTCCAGCTCCTCTCGTTTGCCTTTCCCCTCCTCCAGCACCACTTATTTTCCCCCTCTCTATCCCTCTGGACCCAGTTCTAGCCAGACTCAGCAGATGTCTGAATGCTTGGCATCAGGGCTTTTTTTCCGCAGAGTTCAGTCCCTCCCATATGAAAATGCAACGCAAGGAACTGCACTCTCATCTCTGCAAATTAAGCGCCTCGTAACAATGCAGTGTTGGAAAGCAACGGAACTGAGCCAGAGGCAAGGGGCGCAATGCAGCGAAATAAAGATTCATGTTCATGTTGAGCTTTAAGGTGCGGAAATTGGTACCGGCCCTCCCCCAGTTTTAAGATCTTTCCATCAGTCTGACGAAGACAGCTGCAGCAGAAAGATGGTGATCTAGGAGCCTACCCACGCAGCTAGCTACTTTGCTGTCTACCGGCTGGTATACCTACCACTGCTTTTTGGAGCTGACAGGCTGCCACGCAATAAATAAATCATCAAAAAAAAAGCTGCAATGCAGTGGGGGTCGCTTTCGTGTTCTGTACTCTCAGGCAGCCAGTGTGTGGAGAGAAGACAGCATCTTCTTCCTTCCCTGTCTCTGGTCTCTTGAGGAGACAACAGCAGCTTTCTGACTCCATCCAGAGACAGGGTTAGATGGCTACATGCGAGGATGGATGCTTTGATGGATAGGAGGGATAGAAGCTGAAAAGGAGGGAAAGTTTTAAAAGGGGGGCGGGAACAAGAGGAAGCAGGGGGAGCAGCAGGACGTGTAGCGCGAGTGTGTGAATGACAGACGCAGAGCAAGGAGAAGAGAGAGGAGGAGAGAAAAGACTCAGCCTGGCAGGAGGAGAGAGACTGAAAGGCCCAGGGGGGATCAGAGCGGCCGGGCCGAGAGACGGGGAAAAGAGTAGTTGAGAATGACAGGCAGACGAGGTTAGCGTGCTGGAGAAGTAGAAGAAGCGACGCCAGCGAAGGAAAAGGGGGGAGTGAACGAGGGAGAATTTGAACGTGTGAGACAGACGTGGACTGAAGCCATCATCAGCTCATGGTCCTAGAGCACAGACACAGGGGAGGAGGGATAGGAGGAGAACGAGAGACACAGTGGGAAGTAGAGGGGAGAAGGAACGGGATACTGGAGAGCTGGTCAGCTGTTGTTCCTCCAGATCAGACAATGATGGGGCTGTACTACCCAGCTATGCTCCCGGTAAGTTCACTTCTTTACCAGAGCTTTCTTTACTAAGCATTCGGAGCCTTGCAAAGCACTGGTTGTTTTTCATGAGTTTAGTTAGGCTTCATGGAGCAGTACTTGGTGTGCTGTTTATGGTATGTCCCGTGCCTCTGCTGTGTCTTGGCCCAGGTGAGGCCTTTGTCAGATAGTTGGCAGAGTTTCAGACCAACAGCAGGGCTTGTCCCTGCAGCTCTTGCTCCTTTCACTTTTTTAATGCTGTGCACCCATTTTTCTGTGACTGCTTTGAAGGTAATCATGTCGCATTTTATATTTTAGATCATTTTGTTGTTGCCACCAGAGCGGTGACGGTTTACAGCTTGGAGAAGCAAACTGTTACCACATCCAAATATTTAGGAGCATGAATTGAAGTGCAGTTGATGTGCAAGGCTGCTCTTAACATATGGTGGGCGTGTCTGTGCTACTTTAGCTGAGACAGCCCCAGGATGAGAGCTACTCTCTGGCTCTGTTCTAGCTTGTCCTGCTCTCTGGTTTTGGGTTCCTTTGGCCCTAAGGGTGGGTGTTGGGATTTTTGTGGGGTTGGGGGGGTTGCAAAGTGGAGAATCCACGCATACATAAGGTAGCAACAGCTGCAGAGATTGCCTGTGTTGACATGCATCTTTGCATTTGCAAACTCCCTTCAATGCTGACTGCACACAGTGTCACGTTATATTTCATACGTATGCGCATGTCGTGTCATGTGCACGGAGGATGGAGGGGGGATGGCTTTGTCAAGCAATTCAACGTTGTCATCCAAGCTGTCCATTCAGTTTAAACTTCATCTGTCTGCTGGATTGAAGGAGACAGGTGCCAAGGCGCAGTTGTTCTGAGCAAGCATGTGCACAAACATAAAACATGTACTCATACATGACTTCGTGAGTGATTTCTTTATTGTATATTCACGCTGTAAATGGAGTTACTACAGCAGTTTTATACAGTAAGGATTTATTTGTTGAATTTTCTTTTATTTGGTGAATCAGATTAGCAAACTACGTATTTACTTAAACAGCTCTGAGAAAACTCATCCAGCTATAAAGTTACATGTCTTATAGTTTTATAATAACTATAAGTGTGTTTACAGTCAGTTTACAGCAATACCCTTTATAATATATGTCAATGCACATGTCCTGATATTGTAGTAATAAATTTGGTCCTAATTTTCTTGCCTCCAGATTTTGTAAATGTCAAATTTTCTCTGTCCTTTTGATTTTTATGGTTTTTTTCCGCTTCAGTATTCCTCCCCCTCCCCCTCCTAGCACAGGGAGCTGTAAGCTAAACACATTATTTATTTTCAGAGGGAATGACACCAAATGGGGGATAACGGTAGTAGCAAGGTGGGTGTGTGGGCAAGGGTAGAGGGGCAGTTCCACGTGGGAATTTGCTGTGAAGGTGACACTCCACCAGTCACACTGCACCTCTAAAATTAATGGCACTGCTCTCTATTTTGGGTGACGCATCTCTATAGAATACTGTATAGAATACAGTAACTTTGTGTATAGAAGTAAATGCAGGTCTGTCTGTGTGGCATTGCTGATGCTGCTTGTGGCTAAATATTCCAAATCTGCTCAATTTTCTTTCTTTTTTTTTTTAAAGAACTGTAAAATCTTTTATTTGAGCATTTAATCATCAAACCCATTGACTATAAACAGACGTGATATTTTCTCAGAGTTGCACCAAACTGCAGGGCCTTTCAAAATCCAACAGAAATTCAGTTACGATATCATTTCTCAGACGTGCCTTTTAAACATTGTCATATTTTCAGTCACTTCAAAATATAAAAGTACATCAGCAAAGTGCTATTTTTGTTTTGTAAAAACCAAACCTTATGAAATAAAACGAACTATTACAACCTTTATGTCCAATGTGATGGGCCACAAACGGCCCAATCAGCCAGCAGGACCAGTGAAATAATAACAAAATAAACTATAAATAATAAAGATAAGATGGGTAAATCCTTCTTCATTTTAGTGCAAAGAAAAACAAACTATTAGTATGTTGACATTTTTGTCCTTTATTATAAAATAAACAGAAATTTGTAGAGTAAAAAAAGGGCCAATTCAACAACATTTAGCCTATTTTTTTATTTACAGATACATTGTAATCAGTAAGTTGTAAATTATCTATAGAACCACTAAGCATTTAATCTCAGGTATCTGGAACTGAAAAATGCAGTGTTTTGTACAACAATGAGAGCAATTTATATAAAAGTAGGAGTTATTTTAAATATGTGGACTTTCAGCTTGTAAATGTTTTTTATTTATTTGTTAAACACAATGCAACCTGACATGATATCTTTATTAAACTGTTATATTTAACGTTTTCTATGTGGTTCTCACATTTAGGACACTAATACCAGGCATCAGGTTGGCCAGCCCTACATGCTTCATAAAATAATATGCCTGTTCATTTCCATGCAATCTGAACGCCCCTTTCTTGCTGTTTGTATCACAAATGGCAAGGTTTGTCAGGGCCAAACACTTTAAGACCAAAAAGAAGCATACTGACAAATACCAGTGTGTTACATTGGCAGTCTGAGCGGTACAGGCTTAATAATGGTACTATTCTGATAACCAGTCAGTTTGCTGAGCTGCATGTGCATACAGCTCTGTGCAGTCTGTCTTTACCTGTTTGCTAGTGAAAGCTAGCTTTCCAGCTGTCTGCAGATATCAGACTGATCTTAACAAACAACAGACAGTAAATGAAATATGTACCATCTGGATGTCTCTGCTTGGCACTGACTGTCCATTAGCATAGAAATAATAGCAGCCTTGCATGTTATTCAACTGTGTTGGGGTTTAGTCCCAGCTGCTTTTGGGGCTTTTTTTTCCTTTTGCATTACCTCCCCTGCACTGCACATTTCAGTGCACAGCAGCTCAGCCAGGCGTTTAATTAGTAGCAAATTATGTTCCTCACTGGACAGAGTCAGGAGACTGTAGAGACCCTGTCTCAGTGGAGGTGGACAGTCAGGACACAAAATAGCATCCTACTCTTGATTGTCTAGAGGAGGGATCATCACCTCGTTTTGTACTGCATTTACACAGGTATCTTGATGACTCGTCAGTTTGAGTCAGGTGTGTTGCTGCAGAGGAACATGAAAAACCTGCAGGACACTGGACCAAATGGTCTGGAGTTGGAAATCCCTAGTGTAGTGACTATTTTTTTGCATTTCCGCATGTTTTTATTGTGATGTTTGCTGGGAGTTGTGCTGCATGCGTAGTATTGCAGCCTGTGCACTATAAAGTGCCAGTTTACAGAAATACAAGCACTTAGTTTAATCAAGCAGTTGTATACTTAGCTTTGTTGATTACAGCCAACCTTTTAAATGAATGGTATTTGTTTGCTTCGACCCTCTTGAATTAAAAAGTGAGGGATAATAATGACTGTTTTCACAAAGAACATGAATAAAAAAGCCCGTTGCCACCAAATCCTCAGCACTGGTGGCCTAATGCACTGTGTGAAACTACTCCACCTCAGGGATAACTGCTTTCCTGCTGCCTATAAAGCTACGATGATATAGTCCGACACTAATACTGCTTTAACTGCCGTTTGCCTCGGGCTCTGTATGCAGCAGGGCGAGGTGTGAAAGCACTCCACATGTCGCCACACAGTGAACATACATGCACTAAGAGAAGCAAATGATGTGGAACACAGATGTGGTGCAGCAGAGCCCTAAATGTATGCGCTCCTGCATCTCCTAGGTTACCTACTCCTGCATGATAAACAGCAGAGTAACACTGTACCTCTGCATGCTGCCTCAGCCCACAATGCAGCAGTACCTCAGTGCTGCTGGCTTGTTATAATCCACATCCTTCTGACAGTCGAGTGCAACCGACCCATCTTGCAGCAGCTAATCAGAAGTAAGAATGTAGTATTTAATGCAACTGCTGGGAGCAACAGAGTGCATGAAAACATTTCAGTTTAGTCACTTTTTTGATTTATTGATTTTCATTCAAAACAACGTGCTTGTTGTTGATGAGTAAGAAGCCTGAATGATGCTGTTATGTGGTAACGTCCCACAAGTAATTATTATTTATTAAGTAGTCTCATACCTGAAGGGGTTCTCAGACTTTTTTGGCATCATTGCAGATAATCCTGTTTTCACTTCTCTTATAATTTACCATTCAGGACTATAAATAATGTTTTTCTATGTCCATTTTACAAAGTAGAGGCAAATACAGGTTATGTGAGTTAGATAATCATTTATAAGAACATTTATATCCATTTTAACTAAATGTGCTGTCATCTTTTATCTTCTGTGGTGCTATGAACAGCTCTGGTAATGTGCTTTCATACCTTTTCTCATCATCATCGATATTTTTTCTCTTCAGGTCAGATACAAGCTGTTCTGTTTCTGATTGGGTGATTTTTTTTGTTCCATAAACACATCCAAATACTTCACTCTCACCTGAAGATTTCTACAAACAGATGAAGGAAATAAGCCACAAATGAGCTGCGGCACACTTCCAACCGGCCTCTGGCACCAACAGAGTATCCCAGTTTATTTACCAAAATGTCAACAGATTAATTTTTTTAAACAGGTGGCTAAATTATGTTTTTTTTCCTTTTTCTTTCTTGAAAACCAGTGATACAGGCATGTGCAAAGACGTCTTCTCAATAAAATGGTCATTTTGTCAGTTGTCCCTAAAAAAGGGAAAAAACACACCATCACTGTTTATAATTGAATACTATGATTAAGTGTTTTATTTGATTAGAATAATCCAATTACCCAGTTCAATTGAAATTATAAAAAATTGATTAATTCATTATTTAGTTTCATTATTATTCATTATTATTTAGTCTAAAATAGTAAACAATTAAAAATGTTCAAATAAAACAGAAAACCTTTTTTATTACGTGCATGTGTATCATCTATTGTGTTTGTAGAAAAATGAGAAAAGAAGCAGGTTTTTTATTTTTAGGATGCATTGCCTGAAGTAAGTGTGCAAGTCAAGAAAGGGCTGCCGGTGTGATTATGATAATGATACTGACGGTGATGATGATCAGAGCAGTCAATAACCGACAGGCTGCATGTCACATATCTCAGCGGGGCCACGGACTTACTGACACTGACACAATGTTGGGTTTTTTTGCACTTTATAGCTGGCAATACAAGAATTCAGAGCTTAATCATGTGTGTATGATGCATGTAAGAGTCCTGTAAGGTCATCTTAGAGCTGTCATATTATGGTTCATCAACTAAATGATTTATTTTGACTATGCACACTCTGCAGCACTCCTTCCTGTGGGGGCGGTTAGGTTTGCACGTGCAGGACCAGGTCCTCCAGGCAAACATTGCTGTAAAAACTATGATTATGTATCTTCCTGTTGTCCATATGCGTGGCTTACTGTACACCAGTGAACCTTTTCTGCACTTAAAATGATGGCTTCTTTTGACAGGCCAAAAGTCAGGAAGGACAGACAGGAGCCGCTACACAGACACAACCATATAAGGAGATGGGCTGTGGTCTGTGGTTTGATGGGCATCGCAGTGCAGAAGAAGCTTTGAGTGACTTGAAGGGTGATGGTTGGTGGTTTAAAAAAAAGGGGGGCGGGGGGGTCACCCTCTGGCTTTCATCAAGTGTGGCAGGCGAGGATGAAGAGAAGGGGGAGGGGAAAAGGGTAGGAGGAGGATAAACGCAAGCACTACTTACTGGAACCACAGGGAAAGAAATGGATTGCAGAGCAAAAGAAATCCGTAAGTACAGTAGCACATTTGTGTCTGCAACTAGACAAGTTTTTAGACGGCAGATAGTTCCTGTAGACAAATAGTCATGGATTTGTGTGATTGATGAGCTTCAGCATCATCACCACGTGGCTGTCGAGTCTCCACCGCCGCTGTATGCTCCACTCGGGTGGTTTAGAGGCTGAAGTTGGCACGCTGACAGGCACTTGCTTAAAAGGCTTGATGTGAAAAGGCCTCTCCTCCCCCTCATCCTCTCTGTGTATGGAAAAACATATGGTGTCACAGGTAACTCAGCCGCTGTGTGTTTGTGTATGCATGCATGAATTCAGAGCATGAACGAACGTCTTCTAGATGACGTTTCCTTTTATTCGTAATAACCGGTGGCAAGAAATGAAGCACCTTAGCCGGTCTGCTGCTCAGATTTCTTTTCATGTCGTTTCTATGAAGCGTGGTCTATTTAAATCATATCTCTCAATGTCAAAATTCAGTGTGGAAAGTTTGCCTTGAGACCAGATTTAGCTGAAATGCAGCGCCTCATTATTTCCTATGGTCTCACTTCTCTTTCCTTCCTTTGGCTCCGTTTTTATTTTTCCATCACTACTTCTTTCCTTTCTCCTGTTTGCCTACATGATGTGGCCATTTAAGGGGTGCAGCTCCTTAGTCAGCAGGTCAGGAATGTCTGTGCGGACACTTAAAACCATTGACAACTTTCATTCCCCTGCAGTGTTTATTGATCAGCTTAGGCAGTAATCGTCCTATGTTGGCTGCAGATGCCTAAAACAGCTTTAATGTTTCAACACCTTTGGAGTTTTTTTCCCTGTTTTTTGACATGAATAATTGTAAAGAAACATTGTGTAATAGCACAGATGGTTCAGACTTTCAGAAACCACCACCAGTTGTAGCTTGGATTTTTATACACCACAAGCTGCTTCTTCTGTTGTCCTAAATCAGTCGCAGAAAAATACCAGCTCATCATTGCTTATAACGCAGCATGTGTTACAACAACATGGCTTAGTTTCTCTGTACTCAGGCGTGCTTATGCTCAGCCTTGACCTCCTTCCTCATTTGCGACTGTATTTCACTGACTTGTTTCCCTTTGCCCAGCACGTTAAGCGTGTACAGTTTGTGTGACTCAGCCTGGAGTTGGGATATGCCTACGGGACACACCCTTTAGTGGCTTAATGCAGGCTTCTGCATGTTTATGAGCACCCATGTCTTAACCAGTGCAATCAGAGTAGACTAAACCCTACACAGTGGATTTTTATTGCTGTATTCTGTCTTTGAACAGACTTTACTGTATCACCAGGTGACAGAACCACTGTTCATAATAACTCCTTTGACATATATTCAGATTTTTCTTCCCATCCTATTTTGGGATTCTGCAGTCTTCTCGGATGCCGCTCCGATCTGTCGGGCTCAGAACCCAGAACCCATCTGTGCTGCGGACGGGCCTTTTAGCCTGTGCATTTACAGCTGTGGGCTGTCCGGCTTTAGGAGTAGAGAAAGGGAGAGCTTGCTTTGCGGCATCTTAGTTACTTTGTGTAATTAAAAAGACTGTGTGGAGACAGCATGTCTCTAGGCGTCACCCAAATCAGAGATGTCCCATAGCAGACAGCAAACCAGTGGTTAATGGTTTCTGTTAGGGATGGGTGAATATTGACAAAAGGTCATATTTCTATCATTTTAGGCTGAATGAGACACATAAAATATGTGATAGATATCAGTATGTTGCAGTACTGCCCTCATAATGGTAATATCTTTATTTAATTGTTTTCTTATTGTAACTAATTCTATTAATATTATAAAATACAGTGATGCACACTCTTGTAGTTTAGCAGGATTTTGTCATTTTGTCTCTGCCCGTGCACCTCTTCCTCCCTGCTGCTGCTGGCTGATACGATTCTTTGTAGTTTTGTGCAAAAAGAAAGCAAGAGGGAACCCGAGATGGTGAATTATTCTGGTTTCCTTCTTTTTTGTGTCCAGTTTTTAAGATGGATTGAAAACAGTTATTGGTGACTTTTCCAAGTATTTATGATTTTTAAAATTTAAAAGGATTGAAATCAAACCCTGCAGTAATAACACAAGTAGATGACTGCGTCCCTGTCAACCTTCAAAATAATGGACAAATAGATCAAATAATACATGGCTGCATGCCCTGCAGAGATTGTTGGGTAGATGCATCTTTAGTCTAAGACCACCTCACCACATAGATAGAACAGGAGGAGCTCTGCAAGGTTTTGTTAGCATCTATATGAGAAAAACATGAATTTCTATGCTGAGCACAGATAAGGTTAGCACTCTATGGAAGCACAGACCTCTTTATCAAAGCATCTACAGAGGGCTTAGAAATCTATCTTTGGATGCTGGTTATTATTGGGGTTTAAAAAAGATCCAACCAAGCACATATCAAAGAGAAGATTAGATTATAATGATTGAGGGAATACCAGTGGCTAATGCTACTAATAATGGAGCACAAAGCCTAATGGATAGTTTGATAGCTGGGGTGGTTTTCATGTACTGAGTAACCCAGTATCTACCTAATGCCTGTGACTGGTTATGAAGGGCTGTGTTTGACAATGCTGTCTTAAATGCTGTGGATTTTGTCTTTAGGGAACACATATTAATTTAGATATAGGATAATAATAATTTATCCCGCTGTAGTATATCTGTTTTGGAAGCTCATGAGCTGCTTTCAGCTTTAGGTGGAACTGAAAGACCCATTAAAGCCTTTTTCATTTACATGTTCAGTCTTTCTGGTAGCAAACAGTGAAACAAAACGTATTAAGAGCATATTAGCTTCAGTTTTCTGTGATTGCATCGGGTTGGAAGTTATTTTGAAAGTGCAACTCGCTGCAGTGTTGGGGGGTGAAATGCTGCCACACTGAGCTGGAAGGTGGAGAGAAAAGCACGCATGGGGCAATGCTGTCGATTTTTCTGTGGAAACCTGCCAACGTTTGTCCATAAAGTTGATAGATTTACCACTGTATGTAACGCAACATCACTGTATTGAAAGAATCTATATTTTCTCATCCTCACTCTCCCATTTCTGTCGTGCACCTTTGCTTCTCTTTTACTTTTTTTTTTATCCTTTTCAAACTTACTCCACGATGCCCTTGACTGTGTCAAGTGACTGAAGCGAGCAATAGTGCAGAGTCACCACATACACCAGAAGGACTTGAAACTATAAAGAATGTGTAGATAATCCATCTGGTGATACAGATGTAACACTGCAGATAAAAAGATCTGAAGCATCGAGCACATTTTATTTTTCCTTTTAAAGCAATCTCAATATTTAGAGGCTGGTTTTCACACAATGCAGCCGTAGCTGTAAACGCGTCACAGCGTTAATCCCCTCCACGTCTATCCATCCCAAAAGCATCTTCGTATCACAAACTGTGTATCAAATTTTGTGACTGTTAATAATAGATGTCTTTGCTGTAAATATTTCATGGTCGGCTGACTGAAAACACATGCCTGTCAGAGATATGGAGGTAGAGTGGGGAGGAGGGAGGAGAGGGGGTTAATACACAGGGAATTGGGGAGTGACAGAGCGAGAGAGTGAAATCTGATCGTAGGAGTTTTAACCCCCTCATTGGAGCTGCGTTACGACGCTGCACCAGACTCACTGAGAATATACGCTCATTTACATCTGTCTCTTCTTTCCTCAACACCCCCACCCTCCCTCCTCCCCTCTCTATCCTCCCTCCCACAGGGCTCTCAGGATTCGACCGGAGGACAGGAGGGTTTGGTGGCCCCACCCTTTGCAGCCTTCCCTCCTCCACCACCTCCTCAAAACGGCCTACCAGGAGCAGAGTTTGGCCAGGGGGCCATGTTTGGTGCTGGGGGCCAAGGTACAGCAGAGGTAGGGGCTGGTGTTAATGAAGCCACTGCTACAACCAGCAACAACAATGTAAGCACTTTGTGTTTAGTACACTTTTGCTAGCACATGATGATTTTTGCCTTATTCTTTTAAATAAAAATAATTTTAGGCCTTTAGTTTGTATTTTACTGTTAAATTAATATTGGCTCTTTTTTCTTTGGCAGCTGTTTTTGCATGAAATGCCTTAATAGTGTGATGCAGATTCTTTGACCCTCTTCAAGCACACTCACAATATCATCCACTATTTCCAACAGCTGCAACTTTTGTTTTATGATTGGTAGCATGCTAACAGCTGATACTAATGTGGTGGAAGCAGCTCAGGTTACACTTGCTAAACACCAATATGTCTGCATGGCACTGCTGAGCATATACACATGCTGACATTAGAAAAAGAAACCTCAAGGTTGGGACTGAAGGATCTAATCTACGTCTACACACACAGTTTTAATCTGTCCAGCTGTGTATGCATGCTACGTTACTTTTTATTTGCGCTGCACACATTTCAGTCAATGTGAACTCAGCATTTGCAGCCATCTTGTATCCAGCAAGAGGAAATCTAACAGATGATTTGTAAACTTAACTTGCCAGTATAACCCTCAGCTATTTTTTTTTTACCCTTATTCCACTTGTTTTACTTTCCTCTCCCAAATAATAAAAAAATAGATAAAGGCAGATGAGACGTCTCAGGTTGAGGCTGGCGTACAGTGTGTTGCTGGAGGGTCAGGAGCTGGCAGCTCTTCAGGAGAGTCCGCAGAGGCCAAAGGGACCCCCAAACGCCTCCACGTCTCAAACATCCCATTCCGCTTTCGGGACCCAGACCTCAGGCAGATGTTTGGGGTAAGAATCGTGAAATGTTAAGGGGTCTCATTTTTCCTTAGCAAGATCAATAAATCAGTCTAGACAGCATGGGTGCTCCACAGAGGGATTGTCTCTCCGTGGGTGGGGTGCAACGGCTGACAAAAAGAGTTAAACACGCACAAAGAAAATACACTCATGGGGGTCTTATTAATGCTTGAGGGGACAAGTGGCTATGTGTGTCAGTGTGTTAGCATAAGTGACAAAGTAGAAAGAAAAATGGGACAGAGCAGGGTTCAATTCCAAGTAATAAGAAAAATACACACATAATGTTAAAGCTGTCTTTATGTGATAGTGACCCCTAGTGTTCAGTGCCTGCTACTTAATACTCTGGCTTCAGGGGTTTAAGATGTAAATTACTCACTTATTTACTGAGATTTAATTAATATCTTATTGTTTCTGTTGCAGCAATTTGGGAAGATTCTTGATGTAGAGATTATTTTCAATGAAAGGGGTTCAAAGGTAAGTGCACGATAACCATTTGGGTCTTATAAATTACATTGAACAGCTCGTTTTAATGCGGTGTCAGTGTGTGATGCCTTAAACGTACAGTTGGGGCATAAAAAAACCAACCCTATGTCCAGATTAATTGACTTTCCTCAGCGATCATTTCACGATGCTGTCCTCACTCTTCATGCACGCTCTTTTTAACCTCTGTGTGTACCGTAGGGTTTTGGCTTTGTGACATTTGAAACCAGCGCAGACGCAGAGAAAGCCAGGGAAAAACTCCACGGCACGCTGGTGGAAGGTCGTAAGATAGAGGTAATTTTACTCTCTCCCCTTCTTTCTTCTCTCTGTGCTCCCATCATAATTCTGCTTGATCACTGACTGCCAGCTAGCTCCCATCCTCCCTTACGTGATATGCTCTGATGCAGCCCACTGGTATCCCACTCCCCCGGTCTTATGCAATATGTTTCTCTTTTTAATCCTAAGAGACCTATTTCCTTATTTTGTGTGATGGTTTTGTGGTGGGAATGATGGAGCGGGGTGCAAGAACACAAGATTAAAGCATGCTTGTTATATTTTCTCTGCAGCATTGTTTTCACATCAACCTAATGCCTCCTCACCTTTTTTTTTCCACTGATGCACAAGTCGTAGCCACACTGATGTTACAACTTCTCATGCAACAATTGGAATGATGTTTGTGTAGCTGGTACCGGCGGGCACGAGAGGAACACAGTGAAAGGATGATGCATGGCAGATTGCTGTCAGTTGCTCTTATTTTCTTCCCTGGTGTGGAAATCCCTCTGTCTCCCCTGCCTCGCTGCCCTCCCCGGTGCTGTGGTTGTGACAGCTAATGGCTCCTGGTGCAACAGTAGCATGCTGGGAATCACAGCAGTACTGATGCATGCTCACTTTATGGAAGTTTAGTTCTTTCTAATGAACCGTTGAGTTTTCATGTTTGCCTGTTTGCTTTAAAGTTGTTTATTTTCTGTAAATACATGTTGATGTTAAACTGAAGCATGTGGTGAGGTTCCGAAAACAGGTTTTCTTTATTTTATTTTATTTTAATTTGGGTTTTCTGCCAGTTGCCCATATTTGATCACTTGACTTGAACCACTTTAAGCTGAAATTTCTGCATGGGCTTATCGTGGTGATTTCCTTGTGATGGATGTGTGGGCGTGTGTGTGTCTGTCCCTGCATGATGGGTGAGGCTGGACGCTTTTTAGTTCTGTCCTCTCAGTTCGGCTGCAGTGTGGTAGAGAATGAAAGACAGCCACCTGCATCCACTGGTACAGCTCACTTCCTTCCGCCACCTCCATCTTCAGTCAATCAGCAAGCTGTGTGGATACTGATGGAGCTGACTTCCCCTGCATCAGTCTCACCTACCTCCTGAGTCAACGGCCTGTGTTGTCCCCTGGCATTGCTTTAACCCGATTCTGTGTTTTCCTCAAGTTGTGCATGACATCAGTCACTTATCAAGCAGCGAGAGGTTTGTCTTTGTTTTCAGTTGTCACTTTGCATGTATATTCTGTCATTCTCCAGGAGTAGTGATGGTATTGTAGCGAGTCCAGCATCAGCAGCATGGTGGGCCAGCAGCGACAGTCTGTAGAGTATGTCTCTTTCTGTCTGTTTATGGTGCATGAGCTTGAAGAGACAAAAAAAGGCTGGCACAGGACAAAGCGTGGATCTGTGTTTATGCATTCTTTCAACCGAGGAGAAAGGGATGTGTCTATTTGAGGCGATGCTCTCTGGCAGTTCTCTAATCTTGCAGATGTTGTTGGAGTGACTCCTGCTTTTACTTGGTCGTATAATTTCAGAGTTTGTTGAAGTGTGTTTTCAGAGACAAAGATGAAAAAAGACTCCATTACAATTCAGAAGCTCTGAAATATAGGCCTATAATATACCTGAATTCTATTATCGCTGTGTGTGACTCTAGATTACTTTTATTCACTGGCATGGGTTTAGCTGATGAAGCCTTGGTGTGCATGGTATTTAAACCTGGCTATCTGTAGGCTAACTGAGACCGTAGGGTAGAAGGATGCATGTTTGTTCTGTACGGCTGTTTTTAATGCGTACCTTTGGTGATGGGCCATTAGATTTACTTGTTTGGTTAGCATGAACTCAGTTGCGCCTCAGTGCCACATGGTCTTGTTTCACCTGGGAAAACAGCTGAATACATTTTCACTGAATGGTTTGTAAAGGAATGCTCTAATTTTGTATTAATTTTTTCTCGGTGCATGACAATGGAAGTTGGTTCGTCGTTATGTTCATAGTGTCTGCTCATAGTGTGCATGTCTGTAGCTTGTATGAACAAGAAGAGAAAGAGAATTATTGTTAAAGTTACAATGTACTTTTCTTTGTCTGGGATAAAACTCTGCGCTTTGAAGAAGTCAGTTTCCTGTACACTTCCAATGTGTCCATGTAAGTGGCCCAACTAAGTTCACTTTGTCTTTCTGCTTCTCACCATCTCATCATCATCATCATCATTCTCTCACTCGCTTCTTTCTCGCTACACGCACACAGGCACACACACATATATATATATATAAAATAAAAGAGAGTGAGACATGCAGGACTATATATATAAATGAGACTGTTTGCAGGCAGAATCGTACACCCTTCATGCATCTTCATCCCCTCATGGCTGTCTTTGTGATTGTGCGTATGCATAACAGTAAACGGTCCCCTCCCATGACGCGGTAGCATCTCTCCGCTAGGGGCAGGAACCCTGTGGTTATCACGCATTTGTGATATTTTGGCAAAGATAAAACCTTTTGCTCTGATCTGTTATATATTTTCCTGAATGCTGCAGTCGCACTAGAGCAGTTCCCGTGCTGGTTCAGAGCTGGTTCTATTCCCAGTTAAACAATGTGATTTGATTTTCCAGCAAAGCCACATCATGTTTTAAATGATTTTATTCTTAATTTCTGTTGACAAGTCTTTCCCAAATTGTGGTCACAAGATCAGGGTTAAAAAAAAATACATTTATGAAGGAAAATAAATTGGGGATTTTTATTTTGGCTGCCAAAATAAACTTTTAATGCAAATAATCTGTGAGAATGGGTTAAGTTTTAATGTATAAACAACAAAGTTACCACTTTGGCTTGATTTTAGCAGGGCTTGGGGCAAGGACTTGTTCAAGTGGTGGACCAAATTCAACCATAAACCACGTTATCTTCCTTATTCATGAGGTTTCTGATAACCTTTTCTGCCTTAAAATCTGTGTCATCAGGTATCTGGAAACGGAGCAACCGATTTTTGGCAGGTGGATGCCTTATTATAGCTCCATAATTCAGTAAAAACTGCATTATTTTCCTTACTTACAAAGTTTCTGTGCTTTCAGGCCTTACATTTATCTAGAATGAGTCATTTGATACATCACAAAGTTAACATGAAGAATCTTTAGTTTAAAGCTAACAATGCTAAAACACCCAGCAATGTAAATAAATGTATGTAAATATAGCAATGTTGGCATCTCGTTTTAATTACTGTGAAAAGCAAAGTTTCTACCTCAAACTAGCAAACATGATGGCTTTGTCATGATAGCACGTGCGTTTGTACAGTTTTACTTAAAGGTACAGCGTGGGACAAAAACAATATAAATAAAAACTTTTTTGTTAATCTAATTACTTCACTGAAATAAGTTTTAATTCTCTTCGTCTAACCCATTTCTATCCACATACAGCTGGCAAATTAGGGGCACATTTTTTCTTACGGTGTCTCAGAATGGACTAATAAGGCTGTGTGTGAAGTGAGAATGCTGTGAACATTAAAATGACGCAGTAACAGCTTTGTTAGGAGGGTTGGGATAAGTAACTCCTTCAAAGGACCATATAGGAAGATACGAAGGATGGACACAGTGTTTTTCTCTGAGTACCTGTACACCCTGTAAATAATCCTGTACACAGGTACTTGTAGTGCAGTCAGCACTGCACCTAAAGGCCATTGGATCGTCCCACAGATGAAAACATTTTATGGGTGGAAGAATAATGGGCACCGATGGCCACCGTCCTTTCCATTCACTGTGCTTGGCATTCAAAATCATTTCTATGCCCATATTTACCACTAGAGTGAATATGTGAGTAATTTTAATGCACTTTACCTTTATTAATGAGTTTGTTTTCAACATAAAGATAATGTGAGGTCAGCTGCCAGGCAATGACGCCAACAATTAATTAGCTAACCTATAATTAACATAACGCTGCTGTCTTAGAGGTTGGACTACCTCCCTCATGCTTTCTTTATCTTTTTATTTGGGTTGTCTTTCAGAAACATAATTAACTGTTTAAAAGAGGTTTCTACTTAATACAGAGGTGGAAGCTCCCATTGTTAGGATTCAGCATAAAAATGTATGGTAAAACTATGCAATCGAAAGTAATCTATTACATTAATGCAACATTGCAGTCTTACATTTTAGCTACCGAGGATGGTTCATGTAACCCCGTCATCTGGCTCTGATGTAAGTGTAAGTGGCTCAAATGTATTGTGAACTTGTTGATACTCAAAGAACTGGTTTTAAGTTGGGCTTTGGCTCTAAACCAGCACAAGAACAATCACACGTTTAGGGTTCTGTGCACAGACATTGCAGCCCACATGTGTGTGCAGACTGCTCCCCCTGCAGATGTTTGGTCTGTAAGAACATCAGTCTGTCTTTTTATTTTAAATAAATAAAACTGAAATGTGAATTTTGTTCATTCAGCAACAGAAACCCTGAACTGCACAGAAGAATTTAGCAAGCTCTGTAAAGTCGACCATCCAGGTGTTCACTGTCAATCTGATCCTAAACGACTACCGTAAATGTATCCGCAGTAGGCGTGATGCGCTGGGACCCAGCAGATCCTCCCAGCAGATCCCCCCAGAATCCCAGTCACTAACCCCAGCTCTGAGAGGATGTGTTTGTGGTTGAGCTGTGTTCCCGGAGTGTTAACAGGGAAATGATGGCTCCTCCACAGCGCAGAGTTTTCGTCAGATATTACAACACAACGGTGCAGATTAGCTGAGATGCGTGTGTGTGTGTCTGTGTGTGCAAAAAGAGCTGAAGCCTTGCATGCAAAGGGATGAGGGTGTTTGTGGGGGAGAATTGTGAGTATGGTGTGTCATCATCACTGCATGGATGTGTGCAGGGGAAAGGATGAGATGGAGTTTCTGTGGTTTTGCATGCCTGATCATGTGTGTCCTCACCAGCCTGAAGCTGCCGCCACGCTATCTTCAATGGGACCTAGTGGACCTTAAGCTCACTCTGGCCTCAAGTCCAGTGTTTCTATTGGTTCTGATGTCTCGTTTGATTATAATGCTGCAAGTTACTGAATTGATGATGGCCTGAGTTTAAGGCTTATCTGTTTGCTTTAGTCCCATTTCTGTAGATGATCTCCCTTCCTGCACAGTTTTGGGTTTTTATGAATTCTGCTTTGCCATCAGACTTTTTTGTTGGTTTCTGCATGATTTGTTGCTGCAAGATTATTGAATGAAACTCGAGCTGATCAACGTGCGTTTGCCGTGTGTGTGTGTGAGAGGTTGAAAGAAAGGGGGAAAGAGAGCTTGGACTTTTCCCTTTTCAACCCGTTGTCTGTGTTCACTCATTCTTTCTCTTTCCAATTAATCGTTCTTTTCTTCAACTTTTTGTCTTCCTTTTAATTTGACTTAAAATGATTGTATTACTTTTAACATTTCTGCGTTCCCGTCATCTCTCTTATTTTACTTCCCTTTTTTTGTCTGACTGCCCTTCAGTATGTTCTCTGTGGTGACTGGTTAAATACTGGAAATGATACTTTACCCATGCCCAGTGTCCAAACACACACTCGTCTCTTTGTGGTGTAATTTTACCACCAAGAATGCCTCGTTTCTTCCCACATCTAAACAAAAAAAATCTTTCTGACCGGAATACTGCTAGACATTGAAAAACCAACCTTTTTATTTCCTCCTGAATCCTGTTTGCTCTTCCTGCTTTGCCTTTGAGCTATTTTCGGCTCAGTTATTTGAAGGGGTTTATTTAGTCTTAAAGGATTCAGTGAGGGTTAACCCACATCTCCATCTATCTCTATTATTTTTAGAGCACCAAACACCTTTCTGCTACCGGTCAGACTGATGTAATGACGGTCAAATTATCGAGAGCTAGCCTCCCCCTTCTCCTCTTTCTTCCTCTCTCTCATCTTCTTCCTCCTCTCAGTCTGTCTTGAGCCGTAACACCGCTGCTATTAGCCTTTTATTTATTTATTTCTTCCATGGGCAAGGAGGGGGGCATTTTTTTGTTTCTAGGATTATTTGTTCCTTTATTTATTATATTTTTTCTGTTTCCCTGACGACTTCTGTGTGTTGTTGTCAGTCTCCACGGTAACCACTCGCTGTTTCTACGGCAACGGTAAGTTGTGTACAAACATTTATTACTGATCTGATCCCTTGCTATCCACCCTTAAAAGGGGCATTTGACACAGTGTTTTGTATAGTCTACTTTGTGGTTGCAACAGTAGTTTCAGCTTCTCCACGTCAGATTATTTCAATGTAACAGGCTCAAGAAGTGTAATATAAGTAGTAATAGTTTACCCCCCCCTCCCCTCCTCCACCACATCATTAACACCTCACTAGTAATCACCGTCCTCTATGCAGTCACTCATCAGTTCTCCGTTGAGCTCAGTTTTTGTCTTTTTCATCTATTGATTATTAAAAGTCAACAAAAATAATGCTTTGCCCCCTTTTTGCTGCCTGTGATTGCTTTAATTGAATGCAGAGCTGCAGGGCAAACGAGGCTGCACTACTTGTTTATTTGACTTTTTATTTCATTGACCTGCCTGTTGTTGGCATAAATATCTCAGATTTGATCTAATTGGACACATTTTGTTTTTGTGAAATTGGGACGCTACACATCCGGGAAGAGTCCTGATGAATAATATTCATGCAGGCTTGAGCTTTGCAGTAGAGATAATTACAGAACCGCCCCTCCAGCCTTCTTCTCAACACATTAAGCAAATGCACATGTGCATAGTTTTACCTCACTTAAGAAACAAATTGGAAATTTGTTAATCAGGATCTTTCTCATTCATGTTTCACGGAGACTACGTTAAGATCTAAGCTTGATTGCACCAGTTTTTCATAAATCCAGCATATATTTTTTAAACAGGGTGTTTCAGAGCCGTATTCGCTCTATTTAAACATTTTCTAAATATGTCAACCTCATGCAATGACAGGTTTCCTTAGGGTGAAACAGAAGCTAAACTAAAACATTAATGATTTGAACAAAAGTTAATTTAATGTAGTTTTAGTCTTTTTCATAGAGGCCATGATGAGTCAGCGTGGAAAGTTGGGAATAAAGAAACTACCAGAGATTAAAATGATACGACCTGCTCGCAGTCTGAGCCTGGAAACTAACCAGCACCTTCCTGGACATGATATCCCACATATTCCCAGAGATAAAGAAAAATTCTAGGTGATAGTTTTGCTTTCCATTTTCTGTTAGTGGATGTTATTTTTCCACCAAGTAGGAGCTCTAGCTCCCAGTTAGGACCACTGCTTGAAGTGGATGTACCAGCCATCCAGCGGCCTCCCTGCAGAGACGAGTTCAGGTGATGCCGCTACAGTCGTTTATCACTAGATGCTTTGTTCACACAGACCCGGCGTCCCTGAACTCTGAAAGTGCTGCGTTCTCAAAGTGGAGAGCTCTTCAGATGTTACCTTTTTCCCTTTGCATGGGAACAACCCCGACAGCACAGAGCTTTTTCACAGCACTGGCTCTCAATGTTCACACAAGTGTTGTGTTGCATGCTATTTCCCAGATTAAATTAAAAACGCAGCCAAGTAACACCTCTGCTCTGATATACTGACATCCCAGCATCTCATGAAATTAAACTATCATGTGAATATAGACTGTAGACTACGATGATGTCTTACTTTAATCCTCCTTTTTGCTTAGCTTCAGTAGGTATAAGCTTCAGCCCCATCTATGAAAGCAACTTTGATCAGATTATCTGTGAATGATATAGAAGAGCTGCGGTGATATTGCACATCTTAATTGCAATCATAGACTCAGTCATTTGCAAAAGCACAAGCCTTCTTGCATTAAGGCATCTAATACCCTTGAGATACGATATAAATCTTTTTTTTTAAAGTTATTAGTCCTAAAAAAAAGTAAATTAATATGGGTTCACATTGGTCGGCTCAAACAATGAACAGCTGGTGCAACTAGCTTCTGATCGCTCACCAAATCGGGCAGTTTTGTGCAACCATATGCATCTCTAAACCGATATGGGGTTTACCTCGCTGTTTTTGGGTCTCTTATGCTGCCTTCAGTTTATTTATTTTTCCTTTTGGTTTGGTTTTCTTGTAGTGGACTGTCTGTGTTTTAGTAGTTGTAGTGTACTGGTCTTAGTATGTGACACACAGTTTTAATGCCTGGCATAGTGTCTCGTTGATTTTCTTTCTTTTCCTTTTTTGGGAATGAGGACTGCTCTCACTCTCTCCCTCTCTTCTCTCTCTCTTCTTCTTCTTCTCTGTATCTTTCTGTCTCTGTTCCCTCCATCCTTTGGTGCTCTGTTTCTCAACCCACCAAATACGATGAGATTGTTCAGGAGAATGGTCACCAAATCTAATTGCTTTATTTGAATGATGCACCTTGATATATCCGTTTTTATTTTAACGGTAATTGTTCTTAGTTTTGTGTTGCTCATGTGAATCTCCGTCCCTTTTTTCCCTTCACTCCATCTTTACGTTCTTGTTTAATAAGTATTGGCTCTGTCTCATTCCCTCTCACCTGCATCCCTCCCTCTTAACGTACCTGTACCATCCGTGTCTCGTATGTGTTTGACGTGGGAGTGCTGCGATTGTTTTTGATTGGTCTCTTCGCTGCATCCGACGCTTGCTGATTGGCTGAATCTTTTTGTTTTTTTTTTTTAGTTTGTTACTCACTCTTGGTCATGTGATGCGCCCTTATATGGCTGCGTGTAATTTCTGTGTAATACGATTAATTTTGTCAAACAAAATTTTGCACCCCCTCTTTCTCTCCCTCTCTTTTTGTATTTCATGATATCTACTTTTTATTTTATTTACATTCTTTTAGGTATGTAAACCCCACAAGTTTGGTTTCATATGGAAATGTGATTTCCTTTTTTTGGGTTTATTGTGCAGACTGGACTGGGAGGGCAAAAGTGGGATGAGAACAGATTAATGTCTTATTAATCATTTACATTTTGAGATTTGCCTTCCATATTAGTCTATGTTGATTTTTTTTCTCGCATGTGTTCCTGTTAACCCAGTTTCCTTGATTGCGCATGACTCAAAGACACACATTACTGTATACACACAGACATGTCAACATACAACCTGAACACGTGTGGAAAAAATCTCATTCCTCACAAAAAGCATTGACATTAGATTTCTTAACTTGATTTACTCATTCCTCAGAGCTTGGACAGTCGTGCCAGACAGCTAGCCAGGCTAGGCTAATTGAATCATTTGCTTGTGACCTTGTCATCTGCAATGAGGGAAAAATGGGGTAAACCTCATTTCCATTCGAATGAAGTGCTGCAGATAAAGAACATGACTCGCAGAGAGGCAGTGCGAGCAGCAGTTGAGGCTTTAATGGTCCTCTAAATGGGAGTGCAGCGTGCATGCACACATGAGCGCTCTTATTCCTCAGTATCTCACCCCCCCCCTTTTTTTGTCGCATGCACTCTCTGCTCATCTCGCCAAAAAGGTCATTAATCTTTAGCTCGGCACACAATCAAATATGCAACTTTGACAGCATACGTGAGCAGTGCAGGTTATTAGACAGAGCTACAGTCTCCCTCTCTTAAAGCCCATCAAACGGAGATGTGGATAGATCAAGGGACCGGAGTGCGAGCCTTTGAAGCTCAGAGGGGAGATTATCGGCCATCTTGGATTGAAAATGCCTAAGCATTAGTCTGAAATGTCAGCGAACACGCACAGAGAACACACACACATAAAAAGATTCACAATACTTTCACCTGTGCATGCTAAGAAAAAAAAACCCGGCACAGCTCGGGTTCCTCTGCCATGCCACCTTTTTTTTTTTACATCCCTCCACAGTGACTCGTTAAATCTTCTGTAGGCCTACAGCTTGCTTTGTACTGCATGGCTAAAAATTGCCATAACAATATCCATCCACTTTAGCATAAACATAAATGTTCACACAAGCATGCACAGAGAGCCAGAAAGAGTTAGCAGCCATGCCACTTGTAAGTTATAGCAGCATTGACTTTTAAGTCCCAGCCAGTGATATTGTGCAGAGGTACATTTCTCCTTATGAGTCTGCACCAGCTCTTTACTTCTGTAATTAAATACAAGATGCTGAATTCTGCACCATAGAAATCACATCCATGATGTTGATGGGCTAGCAGCTACATTTAAGTCCGCTCTCATTTCATTGTTTGTGCATTTTGATGACAAAAAATACTAATTACAAAGAACCGAATGATTGAAACTGCAAATGAGATGTTTACCCATCTAAATTGTCCATCGCTTTAAATGACTCCAGTGTTCATTATTAACTAGCCAGCAGCTGTAAATCATCAGTAGAAATACAACCGTCAAACTCAGACAAGAATGGAGACGGTCATAATGCCTCATGTAGCAGCAGACATGTTCATTATAATAAGAGTATACATCAGCCCTGGCCTACATTTGACTTTGTTTTCTTTCCTGTGTCAAGCTGTTGTGTCTTTGCTTGACTGTCTGTTCCTCCATCCCCCCCCAGGTGAATAACGCCACAGCCAGGGTGATGACTAACAAGAAAATGGTCAGCCCCTACCCTAACGGAGAAGCTCTCAGCACACTGCCCTATGGTAACAGCCACAGTGACGCACACTAACAGTGCAGCCGAGCTGGCCTAATAACCCAAACAGCATAGGTACACAGGGAGAAGCAGGCAGAGGGGAATGTACATGTTCCCACTTCATTTCTGCAAGTTTAAACACGCACCTCTAACAACCTGGCCATCTGTTTAACAAGAAACAAAGATCAGGACAGAGAGTAGTTAAATATTATTTTTACAATTTGCAAAAACTTTTCTTTTTT